>JANAVB010016200.1:117500-190000 GCA_029216955.1 Iris pallida
CCAAGCTCTATTCAAGCCGAGGAATGCTAGTAGCCCGAGCAACAGGACCAGGCTCAGGCCGAATAACTAATAAACCCTTCATTAAACTAATAAACCCCAAGTTCCAGGCCTCCACACCCGAATTCCCCAGCTGTAGCGTGTGGGAGGCCCGACCCGGCTCGGCCATTTATAGCGAGTTATCGAGAGAAGAGTGGAATAAACACCTAAACCCTAACAAAACTCGACGCCACCACCCACCTGCGCGCCGCCACCCCCAGGCGCCGCGCGCAGCGCCAGCGCCACCACGGGCGACCAACGGCCGGCCGGCCAGGCGCGGGCATATGCACGACTGAGCCGCGCAGAGCACAACAGCATTCGCAGCGGAGTGCGACGTTCGTCGCAAGATTTCTTCGTGCCCGATCGATCATTCGACGAGCCGTTTCTTCAGGTGGATACCTAACCTAACCCTCTTCGTCTCCCTTCAAGTAGATATAATTATTTAGCGATGTACGCGTGGTAAATCGAGTGCTAAAACTCGAAAAAACCTGCTTACAAACAGAGTAAAACCCAGTCCAAACGCCCATGTTGGGAGGCCGATTCTGGTCAAACCAACGACCGATTTAGAATTCTAATTGAACAGTTATTTAGAAAACATGTAGGACAACGAAACCCTTCAAATAGATTAATTTTTCGTTCACAATGTAATGAGTAATTTGATTGCAAAGTTACCGAAAAACCTGTTTTATAAATCATGAAATTGTTTCACACGACGTGCGTCACACCAATCGGGACGATGTGGTCGCGAACCGAAAGCATCGAAAGCTACGTAACGGCTTCGTGGTCGTGTGGGCTTTGACGGAATTCAAATTGGTCGCGTGTGCGCGACGAATTTGATGCGTATCCGTCGAAATTCATCGTATCGTGCACTTTACAAATTTCTCAATTACTTGTGCACGCTCGTCAGATCGAGACGAAACTTGCGCCAACAGAACTGTATCATTTTTTTGGTCCTGTTTGCCAAGTTTGGTCCGATTCTGAGACCGTTGATAAAATCGTCGTTTTGCGGGCCCCACGGTCCCACTCAACAGGCGATTTTGTGCACGGCCCGCCAAAATCCAACTTTGGACATACGGTTGGGTTCGTATCGAAAAACTGGATCCGTAGACATGTAGTTTGACGACTTTAGAGACCGTTGACTCTGGCACGCTTTTCGGTGCAAAGCGGGTACCACGGCGGACACCGTTTTGGCCTAAAATTACCGTTTTGCCCCTGTATCCAGAATTGGACTTAAGGACAGGCAATCCTAGCTATTTTGACTATTCTGAGAATATTGGTAATGTTTATTTCAGCTTTCGGGGACTGTTGTACGGGTTTTGACTATTGTGGCACATTGAGTAGTTCAAACTGTCGGTTTCACCAGCAGAGGACCACATGCGAGTACAGTTTATTATCTGCATTTCGATTATTGATTTTCACTATATTTCATGGTTGGCCATTGGTTATGTGATTATTTTCTATTATAAATTGTTGAGTCGGGAATGAGAAGTACCAAGGATGTGTGATCTGACCATAGCCCGTGTTTATTTTCTGCAAGTAGACATTGTAGCCCATGTTTATTTTCTGCAAGTAGTGTAGCCCGTATTTATTTTCTGAAAGTAGTGTAGCCCGTGTTTATTTTCTGCAAGTAGTGTAGCCCGTGTTTATTTTCTGCAAGTAGTGTAGCCCGTGTTTATTTTCTGCAAGTAGTGTAGCCCGTATTTATTTTCTGCAAGTAGTGTAGCCCGTGTTATTTTCTGCAAGTAGACATTGTAGTCCGTATTTATTTTCATGCAAGTAGACCTCGTAGACCGTACGGTGTAGTACCCCAGACCGATCACATATCAAAGGTACTTCTAGCAGTTGGGGAAAGTATTTTGTGTCTATTTATTGCTATTGGTTTTCCGTATTTACTGTTTATTTTCAAAACTCATGATTGATGTCTAACCTTTGTTTTATAGTCATTTTCTTTATTTGAAATTGCATTCAGTGAATTGTGCTCGTTCCATTCCTGACTGGAAACCAACATTTTCAGGTTAGCCGTGGATTCACTTAGCTTGGGGAGTGACGAGAATACTTGCAGACAAAAGCCTAGAGACTAGATAGATAGTTGAGTTGTAGTCATTCATTTATTTGTACAAGTTTATATTTTTCTACAAATGTAAAACTTGTGATCATTGTAAGTTAAATTAATTATATGAATGAGCATTATTTGTGATTTTGATCTTCATGGCCGTGACAGCGTTCTACCGCCGACACTACGGCGTAGGCTGGCTTGGACACGTCTCGTATCCGTTTAAAAAAAAACGGGTGCGGGTCGTGACAAGTTTTTGTGGTGGCCCATGCAGGTCAGTTTTCGCAAAAGATTGCGAACTCGTGATGGTACTTAAGTTAGTCGTACCATTGCGAGCCTGCGACTAGAAATGCTCATTCACGAATTAGAAGTTAATTTAATTTACGAGAATGACTAGGACTAGGAGTCCCTTATACAAATTGACCGATGGATAGTATAGGCCATGCAAATTAGATGAGGACTAGTTATTAATTTTGATAGTTTGTCAAATCCCCATAGGTACACTATTACCTATTGATATGACGATATGATCCAAGGTGAATAGATTATCCACTTGGTGAGATCGGACTCCCTAGGATTGATAATCTAACCTTGATAAATTGTTCAGTTCCTCCTCTTGACCCCTTAGGTATCATCCCTATACCCTAGTCCGAATGGCCTATTTAGTTCCTAGTTGCCCTAAGGATTAGTGTTTTTTTATACAATTTCTGATTACGTTATCCATATACGAACCTCGAGTTAGTTTCAATCCAAAAAGTTTTCCCTCTGTGGTTTGAATACACAATGAATAGATATTAGAATGTTGTATTTCTTTTGCCCTCAGATATTTCTTTCCTGTTCAATCCTTTATTTTAAGGGTTGTGATTGATAGGACATATACTTACGCTTTATGGTTGCCTTGTTTGAATCCCTAGAAGTTTATGAACTTTTACAGGTTTTAGTTAAAGGAAGGTTAGTTAACTATAATGGCAGGACAACAGCGCACTGTCGCCACTTATTTAAAATATGGAGACTATGGACTCACTGCAGCCAGCAGCGCACTGGCGAGACACAACCCCTAGCGGTGATATTAGTAAAAAAAATATAGGTGATGGGATATTGCCAAAACTATGGCTAGTGGTCATCTCTTGATCGTAGATACCCTTGAGCCAATACTAGAGAGAGTTAAGAAGTGTTCGATTTTGTATCATGTTGAGTTACGAAACCAAGGATTACCACAGCCCGATTTTACGGGCGATGCATAGTCCTCGGTGAAATGACTTCAGACGTGATTACAATTTAAGAATACTATAGAGGATAGGACAGTGCCCTGTGTGTTCCATAAGATCCGAAGCCAATATTGGTGGAAGTTTTGTAAGTTGGATAGCACGTCTCCCGATCTAGCATTCCGTGGTCCTTGTGACCTATTGACGAGGATATCGACTAACACTAATAGAGTTACCTAGAATATGGAATTTAGAATGACCATAACCCATTAGTCGACCAAGTCCTTATGGATCAGAAGATAGTAGGAAGACTGTATAAGCAAGAACACCGGGTAAGGTTTGATTCTCACAAAACTCGAACTATTTGTGCCTTCTTTCAAAAAATCTCGCGTACTTGTATCTTGACTATCTTGACCAACGTTGCTATTATAGCCTAGTTTTTTGCAAGCATACTCGTTTATCGAGCTTGATTCAAGACATATGTTTATTGGGGACGCCTACTAACTTATTGTCTAATCAGAATCAGTGTATTATGGTCTGATCAACCATGATGCATTTGGTTCGCTCTTCGTTTAATTACACTACGTGGATGGAGATATATAGGTATCTAGGATCTCATCCGCGACTGCTTTGACAATTTCTTTTGAATTATAAGTTTGTCTTTGGATCACGTGATTGTATTCAGTAACATCTTTCTTGAACTCTTTATTGTTTTGTCTCTCACTGATTTGGAAAGGCGAAAGCTCGTAATAGTAGAGAGAGATACCGCGTATCCCCATGGCTATGGTAGTTGTATACACAAGGGTAGTTATCGTCAGCCAGCCATGTGATCGAGTTACTCGTTCTCCTCTCGACCCCAAACTGTTATCGGAACTTTCAAGCCATCTGAATTTAAGAATGATTAGGGTTTTACTCTTAGTCGAAATGCCTACCTAGAAGACTACCTATTCTTTTGAGACCAAAGGTTGCGAGTCTCTAATTATTTGCTGGAAGCTTGCCTTAACTAGCAACCCTTAAGCCTTGAACCAACCTTTCCTCGACCGAAGCCCACAGTTAGACATGAGATGAGTGGACAATAGGGTAATCATTTACCGTGACACTCCACCCGAGATTAGTTTCCAACAAATATTACTCTAGTTATGTAAATGTTTGATATTAAGACCTAACTAGTGTTGGAACACCACAGTCACTTGTTTAGCTAATACCATAGATTAAATACCCTGTCAAATTATGATATACCAGTTGTCAACAACAACGCATGATCACTACAGCCCATGCCACTAGAACCCTTATGACAATAGTCTGACAGGTTTGACACAACTAGAGATTCACGACTCAGTTGTTAGAAATCTCTTCATAGAACATGCCTTGGAGCTGTTTACCCCGTCGATAACTCTTGTACACTATGGATGGGTATGTTCCACTATGTTATCGACCATGTGTTATTATACACCCTCGTTTCTCATTTATTGAGGAATGATCATTGACTTGACTTACATCTACCATATTCCGTTACGCCGTGCCTTATTCTTCATTTATAAGAGTCGAGGTACAATATCCGGATATTGGAATTTTTTCTAACCTCTTTATTTCCAAAATTATATCCTAGCTTCTAAGGTGGGTAGACTGTAAGCCTCCTAAAATTTTTGGGAGTATATGAAGATTACCGAAAGACTAGAATAATTTTCCACTGGGGTGATGATTAGTGCCCTTGGACTCCCACTTTTCATTTAGATCATTTTGTGTCCCCGGCCGTGTCATTAATATTCGGAGCACGAGACCAGTTGTTACCTTCCAACAAATTTTATATGTAAGATCTAGACGAGTCCACCTTTATCTAGGTATATCATGTCCCACTCAAACACGTCCCCTTGTACTCTATTTTTATGGTACGACTTTCAGGTAGAAAGGACTAACTATAACCCTTACCACGGTACCGGTAAACTTCTCGATTACGATTAGGGACTCAACTTCGACTCGAAGCCTTCAACCCAATATATGGTTGTGATCGACTCGAGCCCACTGCACACATGTCACTAGTGTGCCACTCAATGGTGTCTTCTCGTGCCACTTAAACACAAAAGTCGCGGAAGGCACACCTTCAGGGCTTAGAGAACCTATTTAACCAACCCGACTGTCCAACTAGCTCAACCACTTGGGTTGAAACCTACTCTAGGTTACCCTAACCTAGTAGAAGTAGTTTAATAATGGGATCTTGTCCAGTCCATGTAGATTGAAGTCCAAGGTTCATCCAATCGACAATTGATGTACAATTGAGAAACCCATTAAGACCCAGTGAAGTCCATCCATACGTACCACTATTTTTGGACTGTAAGCCGAACGATTTAAAATAGGTCCCTATACCAATTAGGTAATATCCACCTCTTAGAATGTGGTGTCTTTCGTAATCCTTATTCCATCTACCTGGAAGTCGCGATATGATCTTGTATTGCAATTGTACCCCTTGCTCGTGTGTTTAAATAACTACGAAAAAGATCAAAATCTCGATTTCCCAAATTCTGTTCTATTTTAGGAATCTTGTTTAGATTAAATTCGAGAACGGATTTTCTATAGTCCATGGATTGCAAGCCCCTCTAAGAAGCAAAGGTTTTTCGATTGAGTCAATGACCAGACTAGAGTAGCCCAATCTAGCGAATAAGACTATAGGTTCATATATACCCTTTCTATCTGTATTATTGTATATTCTCTACCGCTCTTTAAACTTCATAGTTGCTCTTGATTATTCTCCCTTGTCTTCCTGTCCTGCCTATTTCAGAAGACGAATGGTCATGCTTATTAGAATTTGCCAATATTTCTTAGCTACTCGTATAAATTTGTTGATTGTTCGATTTTGGGTTATTTGATAGATACGAGAGGATTATAGATACCATATGTCTAGGTATTTGTTAGTAGGTTGTTAGCAACCAGTTAGAAGATTTTGAGATTTTAGTTGTGAGGAGTAGTGTGACCAAAGGTGGGTAGAAGTCTTCGAGGACTCGTAGTTACGAAATGACTAGAGAAGGCCATAAAATATTTTTTAGAAATTAAATTTAAGGAGATTGTGGTAATAGTGGACTTATTATTATTATTATTATTAGTTTGTTCGAATTTTGGGCATGTTTATAAGTTAGAATTTCGAGGACGAAATTATTTTAAGGTGGGTAGATTTGTAGCTCCCCTTCCCAGAAAATTGTAAATATTTTATTTTAATTACTTTATCAGAATGGTTATTTTTAGATTCTGTAAATAAATATCATTTCGTGTACACAATTTTTATATGAAGGACCTACTTTAGAAATTAAGATTTTATTCTGTTCATTTAGAAGTTACAGGTAGATATATATATATATATATAGGTTTATATATATATTGGATTATATATAGGAATATATGGAGACATATATTTGGTGTAGATATTCATATACGTATGTACAAATAACATGTATATATATAGATATATAGGTGTGTATATAGATATATGTGTATGTATGTATACATGTATATAGGTAAATATACGAGTATATAGATAAATACGTGTATACGTGTATAATTTTTTTTTTTGAAGCAAACCCCCACTTTTTATTAATCAAGGCTCAAAATGCAAAAGCCTGACACGTATACAAGGCAAAAGCCGAGAAAAGTATACCAACAAAAGAAAATACATGGAAGGGGTGAAGAGCGACCGCATCCTCCAAAATTACGATGGGTGCGGTGACCAAAATGACGAAGAGCTGTGAGAACAAAGTGAACTCCTTTTGCGACATTGCCGATGAATTTCCCGGATTAGCTGATCAGCAGAGAATTGGTGTTCCTCATATCGCACTTTGTTACGATTTTTCCAAATTACCCAGGTGGCGGCCGCTGCTACGATCTGGTGGCCGTGGGACGCTGCTCCCCAGTGGGCCAGAAGATCGATAAAGCGCCCATCTCCTGGGGTGGCTTTATAGATGTGATTGAGGGTGCTCCAAATTTTGTCAAGGAGCCGACCGTCCCGAAAGATGTGGTCGATAGTCTCGTGTATACGTGTATAAATATATATATATATATATGAATGTGTGCGTATATGTATATATAAATGTATATAGAAATAGATAAATGTATGAATATATAAGTATATAAAATATGTGTGAATGAGTGTATATATATAAATATATTTATATGTAAGCATACAGCTGTATATATATATATATATATATATATATATATATATATATATATATATATATATATATATATACACACAACAAACACTCTGCCCTCCAAATATGACTTGTACCACTGCCTAAAGCAACAAGTGCAAATGGTGGTGGTCACTGTTATTATTATGATTATATAGTATAGTAGTGAATTGAATTGATTTGAAATGAAATGAATTGAATGTTTTAATTCAATTCAGGATATACATATATCATTCATGGGTTTTATTTCATTGCTCAATCAATAGTTTTAGTATGAATGGCTCTACATGGTTGGCCATGTTATATGTGACCAAGTGAAGTGAGGTGTGCACGATCAAGCTCATAGCTAAAGGCTACCGAGCCCAAGCTCTATTCAAGCCGAGGAATGCTAGTAGCCCGAGCAACAGGACCAGGCTCAGGCCGAATAACTAATAAACCCTTCATTAAACTAATGAACCCCAAGTTCTAGGCCCCCACACCCGAACTCCCCAGCTGTAGCGTGTGGGAGGCCCGACCCCGCTCGGCCATTTATAGCGAGTTATCGAGAGAAGAGTGGAATAAACACCTAAACCCTAACAAAACTCGACGCCACCACCCACCTGCGCGCCGCCACCCCCAGGCGCCGCGCGCGCTCCCGCGCCACCGCGGGCGGCCAACGGCCGGCCAGCCAGGCGCGGGCATATGCACGACTGAGCCGCGCAGAGCACTAGCAGCAGTCGCAGCGGAGTGCGACGTTCGTCGCAAGATTTCTTCGCGCCCGATCGATCATTCGATGAGCCGTTTCTTCAGGTGGATACCTAACCTAACCCTCTTCGTCTCCCTTCAAGTAGATATAATTATTTAGCGATGTACACGTGGTAAATCGAGTGCTAAAACTCGGAAAAACCTGCTTACAAACAGAGTAAAACCCAGTCCAAACGCCCATGTTGGGAGGCCGATTCTGGTCAAACCAACGACCGATTTAGAATTCTAACTGAACAGTTATTTAGAAAACATGTAGGACAACAAAACCCTTCAAATAGATTAATTTTTCGTTCACAATGTAATGAGTAATTTGATTGCAAAGTTACCGAAAAACCTATTTTATAAATCATGAAATTTTCCACACGACGTGCGTCACGCCAATCGGGACGACGTGGTCGCAAACCGAAAGCATCGAAAGCTGCGTAACGGCTTCGTAGTCGTGTGGGCTTTGACGGAATTCAAATTGGTCGCGTATGTGCGACGAATTTGATGCGTATCCGTCAAAATTCACCGTATCGTACACTTTGCAAATTTCTCAATTACTTGTGCACGCTCGTCAGATCGAGACGAAACTTGCGCCAACAGAACTATATCATTTTTCTGGTCCTGTTTGCCAAGTTTGGTCCGATTCTGAGACCGTTGATAAAATTGTCGTTTTGCGGGCCCTACGGTCCCACTCAACAGGCGATTTTGTGCACGGCCCGCCGAAATCCAACTTTGGACATACGGTTGGGTTCGTATCGAAAAACTGGATCCGTAGACATGTAGTTTGACGACTTTAGAGACCGTTGACTCTGGCACGCTTTTCGGTGCAAAGCGGGTCCAACGGCGGACACCGTTTTGGCCCAAAATTACCGTTTTGCCCCTGTGTCCAGAATTGGACTTAAGGACAGGTAATCCTAGCTATTTTGACTATTCTGAGAATATTGGTAATGTTTATTTCAGCTTTCGGGGATTGTTGTACGGGTTTTGACTATTGTGGCACATTGAGTAGTTCAGACTGTCGGTTTCACCAGCAGAGGACCACAGGCGAGTACAGTTTATTGTCTGTATTTCGATTATTGATTTTCACTATATTTCATTGGTTGGCCATTGGTTATGTGATTATTTTCTATTATAAATTGTTGAGTCGGGAATGAGAAGTACCAAGGATGTGTGATCTGACCATAGCCCGTGTTTATTTTCTGCAAGTAGACATTGTAGCCCGTATTTATTTTCTGCAAGTAGTGTAGCCCGTGTTTATTTTCTGCAAGTAGTGTAGCCCGTGTTTATTTTCTGCAAGTAGTGTAGCCCGTGTTATTTTCTGCAAGTAGACATTGTAGTCCGTGTTTATTTTTCATGCAAGTAGACCTCGTAGACCGTGCGGTATAGTACCCCAGACCGATCACATATCAAAGGTACTTCTAGCAGTTGGGAAAAGTATTTTGTGTCTATTTATTGCTATTGGTTTTCCGTATTTACTGTTTATTTTCAAAACTCATGATTGATGTCTAACCTTTGTTTTATAGTCATTTTTTTATTTGAAATTGCATTCAGTGAATTGTGCTCGTTCTATTCCTGACTGGAAACCAACATTTTCAGGTTAGCCGTTGATTCACTTAGCTTGGGGAGTGACGAGAATACTTGCAGACAAAAGCCTAGAGACTAGATAGATAGTTGAGTTGTAGTCATTCATTTATTTGTACAAGTTTATATTTTCTACAAATATAAAACTTGTGATCATTGTAAGTTAAATTAATTATGTGAATGAGCATTATATGTGATTTTGATCTTCATGGCCGTGACAGCGTTCTACCGACGTCACTGCGGCGTAGGCTGACTTGGACACGTCTCGTATCCGTTTAAAAAAAAAGGGTGTGGGTCGTGACACATGGGTCTGATTTGTCCAAGCTATAAATAGCAGCAATGAGAGGGTTTTGTTCCCCATTTTCTCCCATTTGCTCAGTGTAGAAATGCGCCTCTTTGCCCAAGTACGTTCTGTCGATGAGTTGCTCCCGAAGGTGAAGATGCGTCGAGTTGTCTTCGTACGCACTAGTGAAGGTGACTGTTACATCCAAAAGTCGGGATCGCGGGTTCCCGATGCAGGCCGAAGGTGCCTGTTGCATCCAAAGATCGAGACATTCACGTCCCATCTTTGTTAGACTGGAAGAGCCCCAGATCGAAATTGTGGTGCTCCCATCTTCCTTGGGCTTTGGAGAGCTCTTCCTCCTGCTAGAGTGGGGTTGATCGCCCGCTCGCGTTATGTTCAAAGGACTGCTTCATTTAGCCGAGGCACTTGGTCGAGACGAAGTGAAGCGCCTATACTGAGACATCAACGTGATGCGCCTGAATGAGACGCTGAGACGACGCGCCTGATTGAGACGCTGGAGTGATGCGCCTGCGTAGCTGCTGTCTTGATGCGCCTAGCTGATGCGCCTGCGCAGCAGCTTTTTCAATGCGCCTTGCTATTTTTATGTAAAACCCCCAAATTTTGTGATTATTATTATTATTTTGGCTTAAATTAAATTTTACTATTTTTTATTTATGAAATATAAATTTATTTGTTTATTGTTTTTATTTTTGTATAATATTAATGATAGATTTTTCCTAAACGAATATATAAAACCCCTTTTAATAAATATTTATGAAATATATGATTATATGTATTATTAGTGTTATGAATTTTTTTCCAAATATTTTATAATTAAATAATAAAATATTTACTATATGATTATTGCTGAATATTCTTTGTATATAATAAATGGTTAAAATGTTTTTTTCTAAATATTTTAGAATTTTATTTTGAATAATAGAATGATTAGGATTAATAACAGTATAAAATGCAGTAAATAAAATAGGAATATATTTGTATACAAATTCAAATAGTTTTATTTATTATATATGTATGCATATATATACAAATTCAAAAAGAAGAAGTAAATAGCGGCACTGTTCATGTGAACAGTGCCAACGTTGAGCCGACCCCCCCTTCGGCTGAAACACAGTAAGGAAAGAAGAGAGAAAAAAAGGAAAATTTGGAGAACCAAATCTCCTTCAAATCAAAACCAAATCTTTTCGAATCTTCTCCTATGCAATCCTATATTGATTCTATTCCAGATTAAATCAAACACATCTGAAATCCAAGTTTAAATTGATGAAAATTTGGAATTTAAACCCCACGTATATAAACCCACCCACCCGATGGAATTCATTAGAAAACACTAAAATTTTTCTTCTGTGAGCTTCGTGCGTCGACCTCGAGCCTCCCCCTAGTTGCTGCACACGCCCCCACTATCCTGTTCCCTGCCGACGCTTGCTGGAGCTCAGCCGCGACCCAGGCCGACAGCAAAATAGGGAAACCCTGTTTTAAAACACTTCGAGGTACCTCTGTTCGCACCCACCTTTCTCTTTCAACACTCAGTCGTTTTAACTTCTGTTAAACCCCACGTAGAGCCTACATGACCATTTTCGAATCATAGCAATTAGATTCAGGAAATAAATAACCGAGATGCTCGAGAAATCAACCCGAAATAGGCGAAAAACTGTCTCAAACGAGACAGAAATTCGATCCCAATGACCCAATTTGGAAGCCATTTTTATACCAATCCTAGGCAGATTTTCAAAATCTATTTGAAGAGTTTTATAGACTATATAACCAGGATTTAAACCCTACTGTTACTTTTATTTTTAATTGTTTAGGCAGTAAGAAAAGTTGATTCAAAAATCGAGAAAAACCATTAAAAATAGTTTTAAAAATCATAAAATTTATCGATACGCCGTGCGTCCCGTCAAATCAGGAGACGTGGTCGCACACTATATGCATCGAAAGGCGCATATGGACGGTGCCGTCGTGTGGGAATTGACGGGGCTCGATTTCGTTGCGTGTGCGCGACGAAATCAGTGCGTATCCGTCAAGATACCCCAGTATCGACGCTTTGTAAACTTGGCCATAACTTTGTGTACGTTCGTCAAATCGAGACGAAACTTATGCCAACAGGTCCGAATCAAAATTCTGGTCCTGTATGCCAAGTTTGGTCCGATTCTGAGAAGGTTGATCGGAATGCCAAAATTGGCGGGCCGCGTCCTGATCCAATGGGCAATTTTGTGCACGGCTCATAGGAATCCAAAATTGGACATACCGTTGAGTTCGTCTCCTTAAATCAGATCCGTAGACATATAGTTTGACGACTTTAGAGGCCGTAGGTTCTGGCACGCGTTTCAGTACAAAGCGAGTCAAACGGCAGACATCGTTTTGACCCAAAATTACGATTTTGCCCCTGTTCCAAAATTTGACTTTCGGACAGACGTTTCCTAGGTATATCTTTTACACCGAAAACGTTTTTGGTGTTTGTTTCAGCATCCGGGAACGTTTGCGGAGGTTCCACTCTTGTAGCTTCTTCTCACTTGCCGATTTCCTCTACTGGACGTCATCAAAACTCCTTTCAATCACCAGGCAAGTATACCTTGCTATGATTCCTAATTATGCATATTTATTTCAGTATATTTACTTATTTACTTTCTATTCATTTGTTTAAACTGTGCGTCTAAGTCACACTGGGGTGCAAGCGACTATATTAGTCGTTCTTTTCGTTTCTTTTCTTTATTTATGCATATTGACCTAGAGTTAAGAGACGACCTCATGTGTATGAAGTATTTCTATGCTTCATTGGCCCTGACACTTGTGTATCATGAGTCACGAGTCTCATATAGATCTCGGACATATGTATCGACTGGCCATCGGTGCACATATGCCTAGCGATAAACAATAACTGCTAATAGTTATGGTTGTCTAGAAGACTTAGCAGTTATTAGGAATGTCGTAATGTGGATACAGCACGTGTAGTGCATGGGATGGGAGGAGACAGCTATTAGGCGTAGGGGCTTCTACTCGTTTACTTTCCTCTAGATGCCCTTAGTGACTCAGTCGAGTTCTAATGGGTCGTACATTTATTTTTCTCTAGCTGCCGTTAGTGACTCACCCAAGAGCTAGTGGCCGTGCATTTATTTTCCTCTAGATGCCCTTAGCTTCTCAGTCGAGTGCTAATGGGCCGTGCATTTACTTTTCTCTAGATGCCACTAGTGCCTTGGTTGAAATGCTAACGCGCCGTGTTTCTAGCTTCGGAAGCCCACTGTGTGGAACGTTGTCTTTAAAGTGCATTTTCACATAGATGGATAGGTAGCCCAGTTGGTGTTTATATTTCAGTTATTATAGCATGTTTTTTTTTCTGTATCTTGTTACGTCCCTCTGAGGACCTGGTGATCTCTCCAGGTGTGGATGACGAGCAGTATCCTGAGGAGTACGGTTCCGGGCTTGACTCTTCCTTCGCAGCCGAGTAGGGCTCACTCGCGGAGCTTATTTTGATTTTCCTTTTTAGTAGTTGGTTTATGCAGTTGCTACTCTTTCTTTTGATTCATTCAGTTGATTTACTTCTAGTAGATCGGTAGTGGACTTTGTCTCTACCCGATATATATTCTATTTATTTTTATATTCAGTTGAGACAGTTGATTACTTATTTCTTTTATTTGTCGTTGTGGATGAGATATAGTTATTGCTTGTGACCCTGTTGTGTTGTTATGAGCTGGAGCTCTTTTATTATAGCTTATGTGTGTATGCGTAGATTCCATATATTGGAGTAGACTGCGTATGCATACAGCTGGCATGTACGTATTTCTAGTCCTACGTATATTGGGACTGGGGCATTACATGTTTTGTGGTGGCCCATGTAGGTCAAGGTCAATTATTTGGTTACTTTACCGTACCAAGCAGGCCTGCATATAGGAATAGAGTTTAGGAATCTCATCCACATGCTATATCACCTTCCTTGATTTTAAATTTCGGATTCTCGTTTGACTGCTTGTCTTGCATCTTGCTTGATCTCGTCCTAACGTAATCTCTATGTTCGTGCTGTCACGACCCGCACCCGCTTTTCGGACGCGAGCTCGTGAGCAAGCCAGCTACGTATCGAGCGGACTCCAGCCCGACTCGAGTACGTATAAGCTGTCGAGGTCATGGTATCATGTCTAATCTAAACAATATCTCAATCCACATGAATCATATGAAACAAGAATGAACAAGTATGGGTCATGGTCTGCAGCCCATTAGCATATTGTTCGATTAGACTCCAAGAATAATATGAGTCTATAAAACTAAGTTGATAAGCAGAATATATCATAAAAGTACGAAACAGATAGTAAATCAATAACACTAACAAAATACCTGAATCATGCAGATGAAGTCAACTACCACATGCTCAGCTAACTAACTCCGTGCAATCAGCTACCTGAAGAGATCATCAGGTCTCAGAGGACTAGCAAGATACATAAAACATGCCTACTAATATGATAGTAAATAACATGTGAGAAGGATAAGAACACTGCAAGGAGAACATCTAAGGACGACGAGTCGCGCGGAAATGTAATACTAGACTTGGCTACCAATCAATCGATTAACCTCTATTGCTTGTAGTACAATACAAGATACTCCCAATCTATAGTAGATTTTGACTGTAATACAATGCAAGATACTCCCAGTCAAGATTAGCCAATTCTAGTATCGATCTCCTCTCCTAAAGGATACAAAGTCAAGTAGACTCCTATAAATCGTAGTATAATGCAAGATACTCCCAATTTATAGTGTCGCAAGTCAAGTCAATCAATCAATCAATAAATGCTATAGGTCGTAGTACAATGTAAGATACTCCCAATCTATGGCATGTCTCAAGTCAAGTCAATCAAGTGATATCAAGGTAGAAGAATCGGCTATAGGTCGTAGTACAATGTAAGATACTCCCAATCTATAGTATATCTCAACTGTAGTACAATGCAAGATACTCCTAGTCGAGAATGGTCAAGTCAAGGACAGATATAGAAACTGACAACTCAATCACGAGACAAGATAACACGAAAAGACCAATAATCAACAATGTCGAATATCCTATACGTGCACGTAATCTAGAACAAGTAAAGCAATCAGGGACAAATCAATCACAATATGGAGTCATGTGACAACATGAAAGGAACACAATAGAAAGAAATCATGTAAATACTGTATATGTTCGACAAGGTATACTTGCTTGGGGGTTGCACGAAGAACCAACAATATATTGCCAATCAACAAGTCAGAAAGTCCAAGTCATCACAACTGTCTCCGAAAGCTGAAATAAACATTACCAATGTTCTCAAAATAGTCAAATTAGCTAGGATTGTCTGTCCTAAAGTCCAATTCTGGACACAGAGGTAAAACGGTAATTTCGGGCAAAAACGATGTCCGTCGTTGGACCCGCTTTGTACCGAAAATCGTGTCAGAGTCAATGGTCTCTAAAGTCGTCAAACTATATGTCTACGGATTTGTTTTAATGATACGAACCCAACAGTATGTCCAATTTTGGATTCCAGTGGACCGTGCATAAAATTGCCCGTTGAATCGGACCGTGGGACCCGCAAAACGGCGATCCGATCAACTGTCTCAGAATCGGACCAAACTTGGCATGCAGGACCAGAAAAAGGATACGGTCCTGTTGGCGCAAGTTTCGTCTCATCTGACGAGCGTGCACGAAGTAATTCGAAAACTTGCAAAGGGGTCTATACGGTGAATTTCGACGGATACACATCAAATTCGTCGTGCACACGCGACCAATTTGAATTCCGTCAAAGCCCACACGACCACGAAGCCATTACGCACCTTTTGATGCTTTCGATTCGCGACCAAGTCGCCCAGATTGGCGGGACGTACGTGGTATCAGAGAATTTTATTGTTTTTAAAGCAGGTTTTTGTCAAACTTCGGGATTCGATTTCTCGACACGTAGTCGATGATTTCCAAATTTATAAAAAGGGTCGTGAAGTCCTATATGTTGTCTATAATCCTATTCAAATGGATTTCCAAATCGGTCGATGGATTGGCTGCAAATTGCCATCCAAAAGGGGGGTTGGACTGTCCTAGATGTTCTGTTTTCGAGAAGTTTTTTTCGGGAACTTTGGCCCTATTTTTCTATCGATCCCTTCTATCTAAAAAGAAACTAAAAGACGGGAGTTGGAGACGTATATATTGTGATCGTAATAAACTAATTGGTTCGAAATAACATGGCAAGATGAAGGGAAGACAACACCTGAAAGTTGGAAACGAAACTGGACTGGTCCTGTTTGGACTGATGTACCATGCCGGCGCGTGCCCTGCTTCAGGCAGTTGCCGACGTCCCTGCGGTGGTGCCACGGTGGCGGCGGAGTTCCTTTCGGGTTTAGGGGGTCTCGATGAAGTCTCTCCCTTCCTCTCTTATCTATAAGTCGCGTGTAGGGGGGTTGATTCCGCTCGGCTGAGAAAGAGCTGTGGGGCTCTGTTGCATTATCTGGGTTCGGGTTTGGGTTTTTGTTGGACTTAAGTGCTACTGCTGCTGTATGGGTTTGATAGAGGGTCGGGCTGGGGGGATGTTTGTCCCACTGTGGGCTGTGGGTTGCATGGGCTGGAATGGGCCTGGATGGCCTGGGCTCAGGGCTTGGGGTTTGCTTCTAGTATTTCTATTTATTATTAGCTTTTATTAATATATATATATATATATATATATATATATATATATACATCTATCCACATATATATAAATACCTATATATATATAGGTATATATAAATACCTATATATATATATATATTCCTATGTATATATATGTACATTTATACACGTATAATGATATACACACATATACCATAAATACAAATACAAGAAATAAAATATTAAGTAATATCAATATTGAAATCCAAATCTTAATTCTTATATACCGAAATTCATATAAATAAAATATAGTGATTTTGTATATATATATATATATATATATATATATATATATATATATATATATATATATATATATATATATTTTATATATATATATATATATTTTTATATATATATATATATATATATATATATATATATATATATATATATATATATATATATATATAATACTATTTTAATAGCAAGCACAATAATATGTGTATATATATAACCACCGATCCCAAATTGCTTCTTAAATCACTCAAGTAAAATGCCAACACAACATACCTCTATATGGTCGTCTCTACACTTACTACCCGACTACGAGGGCTTGGACTTGGTCCGGGTCCGGTCCGGACTAGTTTAGTACAACCGGGTCACCTAAAAGTCAATTAATATTAATACTAAATAATTAAACTACTTATAACGGTCAGATCACAACTTAGCCTGGTTTTCCTAGTTAGGGCATTACTATGGCTCAGTCTTTCTTGGCATGGCTAATACACTAGTCAAGGCACGTCACTGCACTATCCATGCTATAATTCCTAGTCGTATGGTACTTCAAAACTCAACCATGGCTAAAGTCATCTACCGCAATAATTAACAAAATACTTATTTATAAAACAAAATTTAAAATCACCATTTATAACAAATAAATAATAAAAAATATTTTAAAAATTTTCGGGAAGGGGAGCTACAAATCTACCCACCTTAAAATAATTTCGTCCTCGAAATTCTAATTCATAACTAGTCCTTAAAATTCAAAGTCTAGTATTTCCTTAAATTTAATTCCTCAAAATATTTCATGACCTTCTCTAGTCATTTGGTATTTACAAAATCTCGAGGACTTCTACCCACCTTTGGTCACACTACTCCCTTGAAACATAGGTCGCTAAAATCTTATAATCTTCTAACTAGTGGTTAATAATTCTACCAAAAATATCTAGAACATATGGTATCTATAATCCCTCATATATATAGACAACCAATATTCAGTAGTCAAGCAATATATACTATAATTTAAGGATTTCTAATGAATTTTAGGCAGCACGATCGTTCGTCACTCCGAAATAGGAAGGGACGAGAATCAACAGTACGGAAAGCAAAGAAGTATTGTCGAGAGCAAATATGGAATTTTCAAGGACGTAGAGAATTTGTAGGAGAATTTTCAAGGCAGTGTGGATTGAGATTTCTGAGGGTTTAGTCAGTTGCGCAGGCTCGTACCAGTACAGTTACGTAACCGGTACGATATGCTCTGACCTGCATGGGCCACCACAAAAACTTGTCACGTCCCGCACCCGCTTTTCGGACGCGAGCTCGTGAGCAAGCCATCTACGTATCGAGCGGACTCCAGCCCGACTCGAGTACGTATAAGCTATCGAGGTCATGGTATCATGTCTAATCTAAACTATATCTCAATCCACAGGAATCATATGAAACAAGAATGAACAAGTATGGGTCATGGTCTGCAGCCCATTAGCATATTGTTCGATTAGACTCCAAGAATAATATGAGTCTATAAAACTAAGCTGATAAGCGGAATATATCATAAAAGCACGAAAAAGATAGTAAATCAATAACACTAACAAAATACCTGAATCATGCAGATGAAGTCAACTACCACATGCTCAGCTAACTAACTCCGTGCAATCAGCTACCTGAAGAGATCATCAGGTCCTCAGAGGACTAACAAGATACATAAAACATGCCTACTAATATGACAGTAAATAACATGTGAGAAGGACAAGAACACTGCAAGGAGAACATCTAAGGACGACGAGTCGTGCGAAAATGTAATACTAGACTTGGCTACCAATCAATCGATTAACCTCTATAGCTTGTAGTACAATGCAAGATACTCCCAATCTATAGTAGATTTTGACTGTAATACAATACAAGATACTCCCAGTCAAGATTAGCCAATTCTAGTATCGATCTCCTCTCCTAAAGGATACAAAGTCAAGTAGACTCCTTTAAATCGTAGTACAATGCAAGATACTCCCAATTTATAGTGTCGCAAGTCAAGTCAATCAATTAATCAATAAATGCTATAGGTCGTAGTACAATGTAAGATACTCCCAATCTATGGCATGTCTCAAGTCAAGTCAATCAAGTGATATCAAGATAGAAGAATCGGCTATAGGTCGTAGTACAATGTAAGATACTCCCAATCTATAGTATGTCTCAACTGTAGTACAATACAAGATACTCCCAGTCGAGAATGGTCAAGTCGAAGACAGATATAGAAACTGACAACTCAATTACGAGACAAGATAACACAAAAAGACCAATAATCAACAATGTCGAATATCCTATACGTGCACGTAATCTAGAACAAGTAAAGCAATCAGGAACAAATCAATCACAATATGGAGTCATGTGACAATATAAAAGGAACACAATAGAAAGAAATAATGTAAATACTGTATATGTTTGGCAAGGTATACTTGCCTGGGGGTTGCACGAAGAACCAACAATGCATTGCCAATCAACAAGTCAGAAAGTCCAAGTCATCACAACTGTCTCCGAAAGCTGAAATAAACATTACCAATATTCTCACTCGTTGCCTTGGTTACGCCTGGTGGTCACCATCTGGCTGGAAGGTCGGTAGATCCTCTGGAACTTCTCTGGTATCTGGCCATACAAAACCAGCTGGGTCAGACCCCAGAAAGAGCAAGTACCACAAAGGAGGCTTCACTTAAGAACTAAAACCAGCAATTAGCATAAAATATAATAACATATATTAAAGGACTGGAGATATAGAAAAATCATGATGATATACGATAAGATAACCATAAAACTATTCAGATAACCAAGTTACAACCCTTAAACCAAACAAGGACCGGGGTTGTAACCCTTCGTCTGAACGAAACTTGGTCTCCCACCATTTATCGATAAAGTAAAGCACAAGCAATCAGGTCATGTTACAATCTTGTACAAGATCAGGACAAGACTAGATTAGGTTAGACTCCATCCAATCAATCACGTCCAAGCAATAAATACGGCTTGATACTTTAACTAACTAAGGTTATCACAGGCCTAGTTACTAGCAAGATGCAATGAGATTATTCCAACAGCCACAAGTCCTATAGACCATCCAGGTTATCCAGGTAGAATATTCGTTCAAGAAGGGTGCAACACATGACAGTGTGCTAGAAATGTGCACTACTCGTCGGCAGGCTACAAATCCACTAGCGTACCCAGATAACGGGATTACCTGTAGCTGGAAAATCTCTTCATGACTACTGGATTTTTCTAGTTATTAGTCTTAGTCAATTTCAGTAGGTGCCCCCTGACCGTGGTACTCAGGGGTCCCTGCCCTAGACATGATGCAAGACAATACTGGTTTATTTGTACAAACACAATTGTCCACGGTGTCTAGGTCAATCATTCTTGTCAAGTCATTCTTGTCATGTCATGCTAGCCGTCGCAACAGCTTATCGAGGTATATCATGTCAGGTTTACTTATCAAGAGTGCACCACGATGGGCCACTACCATGTCATGTTACTTGTCATGTCATGTCAATTACTTGTCACACTATGTCATGTACAATTATCTTTTCAATCATGTCAATCAATTCGTAATTATCAAGTTAATGACAAAAGGCGTAAGAATATAAAAGTAATAGATTACGCTAAGGGGAGGGGGATCGAGATTCTACGCGGGCAACACTACGCTAGGCCAAGGAGACCCCGAGAGTAAAAACAGCTCCACGTGGACAAGATCTAGAGATAGGCAGCTCTACGCGAGCAAGGCTGCACGCAAGCAGGATTACGCGAGCAAGCGCTCTACGCTAGCAAATATTCTACGCGAGCGAGGCTCTACGTGCGAGGCACTTTTATGCTAGCGAGACTCCACGCAGTAGGAGGATCTACGCGAGCGGAAGTCTACGCGAGCGAGAAGGCCCCCGCATAAAGTTCAATTGAACTCGGTGTAGAATGGATTACGCGGTCACGTGAGAACGTGTGCGTAAAAGGTCAATAATACGCGGGCACGTAAAACGTGTGCGTAAAGAGAGCAAATGATACGCTGGCACGTAAAACGTGGGCGTAAAAACTAAATCCTACGCTAACACGTGAGAACGTTTGCGTAAAACTTCATCTTCTCCCCAAGGTTGATACAAGCAGGCGTAAAATCTCAAGAAAGTCTCATCTTGGTCAGGACATGACGAAATCCAACCATTCCAAAACCAATCTTGCATAATACCAGAATGCTTACCACATGGAACTCTCAGTTCTCGAAAACAAGCCAGTGTAGTAGATCAAAACCAAAAAATCCAAAATTTTAACAAGCTTAGATCTACATGAAATGAACCATGGAAACTAAAAATGCTAAGTACTAAAGTGTCTTAGAATCTCGTGAGGAAGACAATGGAACAACAAAATTTGAGTTCCTCCATGAAGCAAGTTGCACTTGCCTACTGGGTGCTCGGTGGAGAAGGAGACGAGGAAAAAGAAGAGAAGTAAATGTGTAATGAATGAAGAGAGAGAGAAGGGTTGTTGGGGGTTAATAAAAGATGAAGGGTGGTAGGTAGGGGTTTGCATATCAACCCAAACCGAACCAAACAAGCCGAACCCAACCGATCCTGATGCATGCCAGAACCATAAATGCTAACTAACTCATGCCAATGCAGAACCCAAAGCTAGCCAATCAGGACGAGTCTATATACAGGTCCGAGATTACGTACACATATACCAAAATACGTAATATGAACTAGAGGCATTACAACCTTGATGGAACCCACATATCCTGTGTATTACAGTGGCATGTTGTGCCGGTTGTGCTTGAGCAGCATGTCTTGTTGGGTAAAGGTTATGTTGGGGATGACCTCCTTCGCAAAATGGCAGTACGCACATGTTGTTGGGATATCCTCAGGCTACTTAACCTGACTGATAAAGGGCTCAGCATCATTTAAGGCTTCACAGAGAGCTTCGCGGGTGTCTTTGGAAAGACGAAGAAGCTCGAACAGAGATAAGCGGACAGGACTACCGGCAACTTGCGCCAGTATCTCAAAGTTGTGGGGCTTGGCTAGCCCCGAAGCATTTTCTCTTCGCAAAGTCTTGTCAAAGTGGGCCTCTACGTGCTTCTATTTATTAGCTGCTGGAGGTCTGGATGGACCCCCTTCCTGGACAGCAGGGGTGGTGCAGGAAGGCACGACCTCGACGACAGCTTCGTCAGGTTGGGCATTCTGCTGCGAACGTATTTGTACATGAAGTACCTCTTCCATGGAGGAAGAGACCATGCGACAAGACTTGGTCTTTTTGCCCTTGGTTTTAGAGGCAGAGCGTACCCCCGGTTGAGTAACTTCGAAGACGAGGTCTGGGTGAACCCATACGATCTCTCCCCGAGATGTGGTGAATGGGATGAGTCCACTCATGTTGTCACGGGTAGGTAGTAGGTTGACCACCTCTATTGTCGCCTTTGGGATAGGGACGACGCCATCTTGTGCTGTGGTTGGCGACAAGGTGTCGAATTGGAGCGACACCAGGTTGGCTGAGACTATCTTCTCCTCGTAATCGACGGAGATAACATTCGCAATGATCATGCGCTGGATGTAATTCTTGAGGAAGTAGCAGTCCTGAGTTGGATGTTCGATAAACCGATGGTAGTGACAGTACCTCGGGTTGTCAACTCTTCCAACCTCATCGGGACGCTTCGGGTCCGATAATTTAATCTTATCACCCTGCTTCAATATCTCGAAGAGTTGTAAGGTGTCTTCATCATTGAAGGAGTAGACCTCCTTTGGCCTCGGTACAAGCAGAGGCTTTTGAGTAGGTGCTTATGCGCTTTTAGAAGCATTGACAGTCAACACCTGCTTCCCCTTCGTCTCACGTCCAGGGTTGCTGGTAGCAGGCCATTTTCCCTTGTCCTCAAAGGCAGGGAAACTGACTCCCAGAAGGCGAGCATTGCATGCCTTCTTTTCAGCTGCTTCGGCCTCAATAATCAATGAGCTCTAGTCGGAAGGAGGAGTGGAGTTGAGCCAGAGCTTAACCGCGGGAAGTATGTTCATGCTGCAGGAGGAGAGGAGTGCATGTTCTGGCATACCCGGGGGCAGTCTCAAACAGGCTTGTCGGAATCGTTCGATGAATGCTCGAACGGTCTCTTTTTCCGTCTGACGTACTTCTATAAGGGATACCATCGTCATGTCTTTCCCTCCGTCGTAGAAATGATCGAGGAAGAGGTGTGTCAAGTCATCAAAGGAGGATATGGAGTTGTCAGGGAGACTGCAGTACCAGTCGTAAGCCAATCCTTTCAATGCCCCGACAAACAGGCTGGTGAGTAGCGCGTCTTCCTTCGAGAGATGTCCTATTTGAGACTGGAAGTACGTCATATAACGGCATGGAGAGTCCTTTCCGTCGTATGGCGATAACGTTTGTGGTTTATACTTGGGAGGATAGACTACTTTGTTCCATTCGAGGGGGTATGGTTGTGGGATCCCCATCTTCTGGCGCTCCTCCTGTCTGTTCTTTGACTCAAAGCGTTCACGCAAGTCCCTGATCATTTCAACGACATCTTCCGTAGAGCTGGGAGTCAGAGAAGGTGGTACAGTCTGGAGTTGTATATTCGAAGGTTCCGATACCCGAGGTGCTTCGCGGCAATCGGTATTCAAGGATGCCCGTTGAAGGGGCACACTTGATTCTCCGTTGGCTCCTGGGTCAGGATTGGTAGAAGGTGCCCTGGCCAAAGCTGACCGTATCTCAAACACTGCTTGAGTCAGTATTTGCATGGAGGCGGAGAGGGTTTTGAGTGCCCCATCCAAAGTATCCATACCCTGAACGAGGTCTGCTGGCGAAGCATCTGACTCCGTATCACCACCTCCTGTCATGTATACTGTCATGACGTGACTGGAAGTGGATGGATCGGTTGAAGCTTCACTTTCAGCCTCGCTTTCCTGTAAAAGAGTCACTTCTCCTGGAGTTTCATCCTGGCTACCTCCAGTTATGCTTTGGAGGATATCTTCGTCTACGGGATGAGGAACTACAAGGGCTTGACTACCCCCAGCTATTACTTCCTCTAAAATCTTCTTTCTTGCCTGGGTGCCTTTAAACACTCCTGAGGACGGGACTGTCACCTTAGTCTTCCTCGACTGGCTCTTGGATGAGGACGAGGTCGAGGAGTTGCTAGTCATCTTTTGGATTGATGAGGAGTTAGATACTACGTTGCAAGAAGCAACCTTTAGTTCCGGCTCCTCTTCAATCGACACCTTCTTCCCGAGGCGACATCGGAGGGATGTTGATGATTGCAGTCGCTGGAACACAGACTGCCTTTGTGGTGGGACTGCTGTCTTGTAACAATAGTTGATGGTGACCACAGCACAGGTGTATCCTGTAAGGGGCGCATTGTGCTTGTCGGTCGACTCTCCTGATCGGCGTTTGTGAATGATCACATTACACAAATCGTTAGAGGAGAGTGCCACATTTACACCCCCATCAGGCGCATGGCAAGGCCAAGCGCCAGGGTGATCAAGTGAATGCTGCACCCCCTAATCCAGCGCATAAGATGCGCCCAGATCAGTAGTGGATGAATAATATTTAGGGTGGTTTGAACCAGCCTCAGACGCACAACCAATATAGGCGCAGGGGTTCAATACCACAGAGTTTGCCTCGAACGGCTTGGTTGAAAGCGCAGCGGATGCGCCCAAGTGAGACGAGGCCTTTGAAGGTTGGCTCGTTCGTGGTACAGAAGCACCCAACTCAATCTTGTACAGCTTACCATCGGTAGCGCGCATGATTATGATCGCATGCCTCTGACTTACTGTCGGCATAGCACGTTCGAGGCACGTAGCCCGTACCGTCTTGGACTTCTTCATACCATCCCGCTAGAATGCATAGTACTCAGAGTCCAAATTATCCTCGCCATGACAGCGAGTGAGTCTGTCAAAGACAGAAGCCTTCCGCGACGCATCAGAGTTAATGCACATGGCGTTAGATGCGGCCCTGCTCCGTCGGTGCATCTTTCTTGACTGAGAAGGAGATAGTTAGGGAATGTGGTCAGCCCCACGTTTCCCCGAGAGATGTGCTACACCTGTGCGCGCATCCTAGCTGCTGAGGACGTCAACGGGAAGGATAGGATGCATCGGCGCATCCCCTTCAGTGATGGTGCCAGGGACCTCGACCTTGCGCACCCAGGCTTGGCGAGTCTTCTTCGGCTTCGACAACCGCTTCTATGGACTTGCTCTGCCTTCAGAGATGAACTCCTCATACGCCTGTTGATTGAGGCATACGAATAGTATCTTGTGGAAGGAGCCCACCTTCACGTCGTTAGATTACGACACAACTTTCTCATCAAAGGAGAAAGAAGTCTCCAGCAGAGTCGCCAGCTTGTTTGCCATTAAAATCTTTGAATTGAAATTTCAATCACAAACAAAATAGTATTACAATGTAGGACTCAGATGTAGTCCTAGGAGTATAATTTTGTTTTTATCTGGGTACTGTGTCGATGGAGCGAGTGGTAATGCATTGACTCCGTTGATGATCTGACGACGATTTTAGATTCTCTGAAGGTCTAGGTTGCTCTGGATGCCGGAGCATTTTTGCCCATTATCTCATTTTGTTCTTCTTTTTATAGCAGCCGGCTGGGGCTATTCATGCGCACATATGTAGGATGCGCCTGTGCGTGGGAATGCCACGTGGCTAGAGCTGAGGGAGGCGCATGGACGATGTGCCCTGATTTGGGGATTAAATCCTTCCTATTGTGCCTATGGGCTGCAGAAGAGCCGACACGTGGCAGCTGAGAGGATCCTTCGGTTGCTGAAATCTTGGGTGGTTAGCACCCCTTCGTGGACTGAACTGAGTCAAAGGACACATAGCGTATGTCCGTGGCTCAAAGATCTCGAATTTGGTGGAGAGTGATCTGACAGGATACGCCTAGAATTGGGCATATGGAGAGAACTTTAGATATTGTCTTTAGAGATCAAGAGCGAGTCCAAGCGCATGGCTTTGGGGCACACGCAAAGATTTGGGCGCATGGCTGTGGTGATACATGCGCTTTGGTTAGCCACGTGGCAAGGCAGCTCGACCGAATAAATAAAGTGATGTGCTGATGTCATCGACCCTTCGTCTTCTACTAAAGGTTAGAGACTCTTTGGGGGACGTGTTGCCGCCTCTGTCATGCGACATTAAATGCTCGATGTGACAGGAGCATGGGCTTCTGTCCAGCCTGTCACTCAGCATAAAATGCTCGTATCGTGAGCACATGGGCTCGATCTCTATTTTGGGCACATCAGAAGAAGGCGCAGGGATTTGCCACATGGCGCATCCACCTAGGCCCGACTATTGGGTTCCCAATGTTTTGATTGTGCATGTTGACTGGGCTGATTTAAAAAAAATAGATTTATTCCATAAATATACATTCATTGCACGGACTTCAGAGAGTCTGCCACTTGGCGCATGTGTCTGATTTGTCCAAGCAATAAATAGCAGCAAGGAGAGGGTTTTGTTCTCCATTTTCTCCCATTTGCTCAGTGTAGAGATGCGCCTCTTTGCCCGAGTACGTTCTGTCGAAGAGATGCTCCCGAAGGTGAAGATGCGTCGAGTTGTCTTCGTACGCACTCGTGAAGGTGACTGTTACATCCAAAAGTCGGGATCGCGGGGTCCCGACGCAGGCCGAAGGTGCCTGTTGCATCCAAATATTGGGACACTCGTGTCCCGTCTTTATTAGGCTGGAAAAGTCCCAGATCGAAATTGTGGTGCTCCCATCTTCCTTGGGTTTTGGAGAGCTCTTCCTCCTGCTAGAGTGGGGTTGATCGCCCGCTCGCGTTATGTTCAAAGGACTAGTTCATTTAGCCGAGGCACTTGGTTGAGACGAAGTGAAGTGCCTATACTGAGACATCAACGTGATGCGCTTGAATGAGATGCTGAGACGACGTGCCTGATTGAGACGCTGGAGTGATGTGCCTGCGTAGCTGCTGTCTTGATGCGCCTGCGCAACAGCTTTTTCAATGCGCCTTGCTATTTTTAGGCTTCACTTTTTGTAAAGGGTCTTTTTTGTAAAAAATAGTCTTTAGTCAAGAGCCTTTTATTTGTGTTGACCCTTACTATTTTCTGATGTATTGAGCTCTCGGCGTTTGTTTGTTTTAGGGCACATAGTAGATGCGCCAGAAATTCCATGCTTCTACAGCCCCCGACGTCTTCACGATGCCTACGATAGCCGATGCCACCCAGCCACCTGTTCTATGCGTACGACGCCCTTACGACGTCTTTCCGACGCCCATAGGGCGCCACACGACGGGCCGTGTGGCCAGCCGTCGTTTATACCCGTAGTAGAATAGTGTCGGTCCTCGATCGCCCGCGCGGTGCCCTAGCCGATGAGTTTTTATGCACGAGACGCCCCATTCCGTCCTACGGTGCCCCATTCCATCCCACGCCAGCTCAGGTCATGGCCATTTTTCGTTAGTCCTCCGACGTTGTGGATTCCCCGCATCGCACAGGCCAGACTCATCATCGCCCTATATATATATATATATATATATATATATATATATATATATATATATATATATATATATATATATATATATATATATATATGTACAATTTGGATACTACATTTGCATTAGTCTAATATACTCATAGATAAATACTTAAAAATTACGCAAAATTACTTTTATATCAATACTATAATTTTCTTAGGTAGAAAATATTACAACCATTTTTAATACTATAAAATAATATAAATATATTTGAGGCCAGAAGCTTATTTTCAAATACCACCAGATAATAATTTAGCTTCTAAGCCGAATACTGTATTTCGAGAATAGCTAGAAAATACATCAATTATATTTTTAAAGTAAAAAAAAAACGTATTTAAAATATCTTAAAAATATATAATACTATATTTCTAAACTTTGAAGTCCCGTTAGAAATTATATACAGGGCTAACCCCAATACTATATTTGTTACATAATAATTTTAGAAAATATTTAATAATAAATAACATTAATGCTACTTGTAATAATAAATAATAATACACTTTATTCATATTATAGCTAATGCAATTACTTATACTGCCTAATTCAAACTGAATACAATAATATTAATATCTACTACGTATAAACACAATAATAAAAAATAAAAAAAGAAAAAAATATAATTGAAATCCTCAATTGCAGAACAACCGTTCTCTTAACCATCAAAAAGAAATTAATTAATAATATACAAAAGAAAGAGAAAGGGAAGGGGACAAGTAACATGGCACAAGGAGAAAGAGAGAGAGGGGTAGAGAGAGAGAGAGAGAGAGAGAGAGAGAGAGAGAGAGAGAGAGAGAGTTAGGCAAAGAGAGGACAAAGTGAGAAGTCAGGAGAAAGAGGGAGGAAGGGCGAAGAGAGCGGGAGAGTTGGAGGAGAGTGAATGATGTGGGTGGAAGAGGGAGCTAGAGGAGAGGGGTGAGCAGCGGTGAAGAAGGGGGACTCACAGAGGGGTCCCGAGCTCGGCGGAAGAGGCGCTGCCGGCACTGTGGTGGATGCCGGGTGAGGCGCGCATAGCATGAAGGGTGTGTCTTGCCGTGCAGTAGGCACATCAGAGGCGTATGGCTGCACCGGGCACGCCTGCCTCGATGTCGCAGTAGAGAACGAGATGCGGTACCAAGAAGCTGGTGGCGGGGGTACGGTGCAAGAAGGTGGAGGACCGGAGGAGTTGTGGTGCGCGGTGGTTCAAGTGGCGAAGTTTGCGGTCAGGTTAGGGCTGCATAAATTTTGTTTTTTTCCTTTGGTTGGGTATGGCTGGTCAGAATAGTGGGCGATGATTTGCGGTGGATGCGTTGGTGGGGGCCCGGTGGTATGGGGTTTGGGACAGGCACGGACGTGGTGGTCGGAGAGGTGTTTGGTCGGAGGCCCTCGGTGGCGGTGTCTTATGGTGGATGTGGTCATGATGGGGAAGGTGGTGGTGGCAATGGATGGGCAGATATGGAGAAGGATGAGGAGTGGACACGGCGTTGCGAGGGTGAAGGAGATGTGCTGGTGACTGGGAGAGTTGGGGCTGGAGCTGTTGGCAGGGGGTGGTGGTCATGGGTTAAGAGGAGGTGGTCGAAGCAGGGAGAGGGTGGCAGTGTCACTTCTAGTTTTCAAAATTGAGGGAAAGTTTGTCATTTTTAATGTTCTAATATTTTTGTGAATATTTATTTATTAATATTGTGTTATGGGGTTTTATTTGATCGGGTTTGAGTTTTGTCTCATTTCGACTTGTGTTAGTGACCCGGGTCAGTTTTGGACCCAATTGAACCTGTCTAACTTGTCATGAGTAAACCCAGATATTTATTTTGACTAATCCCATTTGATTTTAGTGGAAATTAAAGTTTAGAATTAGATTTAGAACTTGGAATTTAGAATTTCTAAATTACCATTTTGACCCCAAATTAAAACCTATATATTCTTTGACTTGGAGGGCATTTGTGACTTTTCATAATACCCCAAACCCCCCTTTTTACATGATCGGCCAGAATATGCACCCCCTATGCTCTTATTTGCAAGAACACTCTCTCTTCCTTTTCTCTCATTCCATAAAATCCTTCTTTTCTCTTTGCATTTTAAGCTCCAAAAGTAAGCAAATCAATTGCAAATCTCTTCCATTTCTCTATATCTCTCTCTAATCTTGGTGCTAACCCTTGTTTATCTCTCATTTGTGGTTTTTATCTAGGTAGATCTAGCTTGGTGGTGGTAGAAGCATAGATCTTGTGCTTAGACCTACAAAGGAGGTGAATTTAGGGCTTTTTCTTGGGATTCCAACTCCCAAAAGGTAAACCCTTACTCTAACCTTTCTAATTACTTTTAGTTAGTGTCATTTTTATATTAGAGGATGCCTGAGGTGTAGGATAACCCAATAGAAGAGGTTTGGAACCCATTGGATTCAATTTGGGACTTTCGGCCTAGGTTTAGTACCAATTTTGGAGAAAATCCTAAATTGACATGTTTGGGTGTTGCCTCTTGTCACGACCCGCACCCTAGAGTTAGGGCACGAGAACGTAACAACGCCCAGCCTACGCCGCAGTGTCGGCTGTAGATCGCTGTCCTAGGTCTCAATGCATCTAACAGTATAAGATTAAACAGTTTATACTCCCCGAATGGGGGTGACATAGCAGATACAAACTCAATCACATCTAAGGCAGAGCATGATAAGGATAGATAAAACATGAAATCCAAAAGAGATATAGGAGATAGAAGTCTAAGTGCCTAAGATACATAAATCCAGAAATACATCTCAAAACTTAAATACAGATACAGTAATCCACAAAGTAAATACAACTCCAGGCAAACTGAAATAACTACCTAAACAACCTCTAATGTGTCTCCTCTAGGCTAGCAGGCACCTCCAGGCTATCTGTAAAATTTATCAACAGGTCCAGTCAGGACTGGAGCGAGCACAAAACATCTCACGCAGTTCATAATGAGTTAGGAAATATAAAGCATGCAATAGAGTAAAGTACATGAATCGCTGAAAGAAGAAGATATATGAAAACAATAGAGATTTGATAACAGGAAATATCTAAATATGATAAGTAAGACTGTAAGGAACATGTGATTTTAGACCACAATATGGTTATGTAAACGGGTTAGGTTATACAATAAAATAGGACTCCTTTGTACGTGGGTGTACAATGGACATATACAATTTCTTATACAATACGATTGATCACATAACCATTTCTACTCCCCCTCCCCAATCAATACACAAGGATCCAATTCAGTTACGTTACCTTATACAATGACTTGTACAATGGCTTGTACAATGACTTGTACAATGGCTTGTACAATGGCTCAATGTGATACTGAGAGTACAATATGCACAATGAGTGTACAATGATAAGGGTATTCAATAAATACAACATGTAAGTGAAACGCACATCACAATATGTACTTAGTGAATACAAGGAGATAACATCTCAGAAGAAGATCCATATAGTACAAATCCGTGATAATGATAGTGTCAGCATCAAGTACAGTAATCTAGAGCAAGAATGTAAATCCATACAAGTATGAAACGGTCAGAGAATGTACTCGCCTCGATAACCTGAACAGCTGATAAGTATAGGGGTCCCACTGAAGCCACAGAGTCCTATTTAAAGCAACACAGGTTACAAGGTGTTCAAGTTGAAAATAAATGAATCTCTATAATCAATCTACATTATTCTAGGTTCTTCTAAGTCAAAATAACTCTAGGTCGACTCCGGTCAATAATCTAGTCAAACTAGGTCAAGTGTTGACTTACAGTTGACTTTGGGTCAACTGGTCAACTCTGGTCATACAGGGTCAATTCTAGTCTAATATAAAGTGTACTTCGTTATTTGTACGTCGAAACTTACGACACGCAAATCGAGATAAGAAGATTATCGGTAAGGTTGATAATCTTATTATAGTGATCCACGTGTCCAATTTGTCAATTTCAGCGATGTGAGATCACTGGAATTGGCTGATCTCAGTTTCGTTGTACTAATCCCGAAATACGAATATTACATGAATTAATTATTATTTAATTATAAAAAGGTTAAACTCAGAGAAATTATCAACAAATATTGTCGAACGATGAAATGAACATCGCCAACGTGTCCAGAACGGTCAAATTAGCTAGGATAGCCTACCCAACGGTCTAATTTGGACACAAGGGCAAAAAGGTAATTTCGGGTCAAAACGGTGTCCGTGTCGGAGCTATTTTGTACCGAAAAACGTGCAAGAAAACAAGTCTACAAAATATAACAAATTATATGTCCACGAAACCAGAATGTCGATACGAACCCAACGGTATCTCCAGAATTGGATTTCGTTGACCCGATCTCCATTTGGCCCGTTGAGCAGAACTTAGAATTCCGGTTTGCACGGAAATGCGTGCCGGAGCCAAAGTTCTCAAAACTCAGCAAACTACCTGTCAACGAGTCCAGAATGAAGATACGAACTCAACGGTATCTCCAGAATTGGATTCCGATGAGCCGATCTCAAAATGACTCGTTGGCCCGGATATTGGTATCCGACTTGCACCGAAATACGTGCCAGACCCAATGTCCACCAAAACCTAGCAAATTATATGTCAACGAGCCAAGAATGACGATACGAACTCAACGGTATATCCGGAATTGGATTCCGATGAGCCGGCGTCAAAAAGTCCCGTTGACCCAGAAAGTGGGACCCGTTTTGCACCGAAAAACGTGCCCGGGACCACGTTCTCCAAATCTAACAAATTTTATATGAAAACATGCCAGAATGATGCCACAAGTCTAATGGTGGTGTCAGAAATGAAATCTGGAGTCCCGTGTTCAAAAATAGAATTTTACAAGTTGGAAATTACGAATTCGGACGACCAACTTTGGCGTCGAATTCAACCAATCAAACAAGCTCACAATGAAACGAAACTGGAGGGGTAGCAAGAGGGTTATACCAGCTTCGCACCGGAATGGGTAGCACGCTAAACGGAGCTGCAGTGGAGGAGATACAAGCTGACGAAGTTGGCCCCGCGAAACTGTCCAAATTTAATACAATTTAAATGGTCAACTTGGTGGCCGGTTTTCATGTATCAAATGATAAAATTAACGGACGAAATTTGACAGGGATGAAGGTGGATATATAGAGATTGTGACGGAGCGAAGAAATCGCCGATCCAACGGTCGGATCTCCGAGAAAATGTGCACGAAGTCGCTGTGACGGTGCGCCAAAATGAACTCAATCCCGCGCGCGTCATGACGGGACGTCGTTCAAAACGCACGAATCGCCTCGACGGCGCGTCCCGGAGGACGTTGGCCGCCAGGGGAAAGAAGCCTAGGGTGCGCCCGAGGTGGGGCCACCCACGACGGGGTCGCCGGAGCACGGTGGCCGGCGGCGGTCACGCGGCCAGCGCGCGCGGATCTGTGCGTAGCTGTGCGCGCAATCACCATACGCCGCTGCTGCCGTGTTGCGCCAGCGCGCGCGCGGCGGTACGGCAAGCACGGCGGCGGCGCGGCAGCGATATGGCCAGCGTAGCGGAGGGGGTGGTGTAGGCAGTGGTGGCGGCGGTTTCGTGTTGGAAGTGGTGGCGGTTTGGTGGCTAAGGAGGAGGGAATGCGGGAAGTGGAGGAGGAAGGAGGAGGAGCTGGTGGTCGACGGTGATGGCCGGGGGTGGTTCGGCCATGGTGGTGGCTAAGGAGGAGTGAGGTGGCTAGGTTTGCATGGGGGAAAGATGAGGTGGTCGGGTGTTAAAGGAGCTGCTGTTGCATGGTTTTAGTTGGTGTAGTTGTAGTTGCAATAGAATAAGGAAGGAGAGAGAGAGAGAGGATAGAAATTAATGAAAGAGAGAGGGAGAGAGAAAAAGTCATTTGGGAGTTAGGACCGGCTGTGTTGGCCAAGGGGGTGAGGAAAAAGTTTCTATGTAGGATTTTTAATGGATAGGATTTGTTAGGAGGATCAATGGCTAGAATTAATAGCTAAAAATGGGGGGTCATTCCAATGAATTAAAATTAATGAAAATTTCAATAATTATTAGAAAAATAGGTAGAAGAGCACTTGATATTTTTTCAAGGGAAAAGAGGCTTAGGGTGGTGATGGAGGATAATATGGGGCTTGGACTGGGTTCGGTCAAACCGGGTTGGATGAAAATCGGACATGGCAAAATATTCGAATTAAAATAGGAGTTGATAATCATGGGCAAATAAGTAGCACATGGGGATTCCAATAAAAGGGACACAAGTGGCGGACGGGTAGTAGGCTCAATGTGGGCCTTGTCCATAATTGGGGCTGACAGGTTTTGGTCGACAGGGGACCCACAAATCAAGTTGGAAGATGAATGTGACGCCGTGGAGTGAAATAAAATCGGGTCACGTGTCGGAAAAGTTGTGCGAATCAAATGGAGCACAAAATGACGTGTCTGAGTGGGACACGAAGGTCATGGATGACGAGCGTCTCGAGTAGATCAAGCATGAGAAGTTGGTTTCAAGAAACTGATTGGTCTTGCGCTCCCAAATTAAAAGTCATGGTAACGCGCTGAAAATGATCAAGAAAAAGAGTGGGAAAATAAATAATAATCAAATGGTCTAAATTGACCCAAAGTTCAGCGAAGCAGAAAGAGTACAAGGGAACAAGTTTGGATGGGACACTATATACCGTCATGAAGGTAATCGTGTCCACTCCAAAACTCGTGAAGAAGATTTTCAGAGTTGAACATCCCTGATACTCCAAATATCAATGGCACGGGAAAGTACACTTAGGAAAAATAACAGAATAAATTATTTATCAAAACCAATCAATCAGGAAATAAAATAAAATGAAAAAAATCAACCCGAAATTCAGGGTACTAACATCCTACCCACCTTATAAAAATTTCGTCCTCGAAATTAAAATGTCCCTACTCCCTCTAGGTCAAACCCCCACAATCAAAGTCCCAGAACTTAATCAAATCATACCATCAAAAAGACAACGTCCAGGGTCATGGCATACAGTGGTAGTGAAAGTCTCATCTAGGTATACTAGTCATACTAACTGATTCGGTCATAGGGTATCAAATACACAAGCAGTCTAGGGTGCTAAAATAGAAAAGTTACAGAAATAACAAATCATCAAAACTGTAAGGCGGTCTACCATCCTATATGAAAACTGGTACTCATCAAAAAAATAAAGGAAGGTAACTACCAATCATCTGAAAAAAAGTACTATCCCAAGAAAATCAAAATCACAAGTTAAAGAATTGAAAGTTACTTGCATTGAAATCTAATCACAATATATATACAGAGAGAGCGTTAGAGAGGGAAAACTAGCATCATGTGTATGGGGACATGTTTATATGGTTAGATAGTAGGCGTGTGTGTACGTGAGTATGCATGAAAGTGTATATGAGGATTTGGATTTCAAAACAACGGCTATCAAGTTAACTAATCATGGTATATTGGTTAAACAATCTACAATACACAATACGCAAGTTATTTAATCATAACTTAACCAATTTCTCTAAAAATTGAAACCTTGTAGATATCATGCAAGTGCAGTTATGTAAACAAAACTAACAACATGTAACCTATATTTGAATTACGACTTTAAACTGGAAAAAAAAACAGAAAACCAGGAATATTGGGGTTAGAAATTAACGTCAACAACATATTAATATGTATCTAGATATGTGGAAAAATCAAGTGTAGCATGCATACGTGTTAGGCAAAGTGTCTGTTATATAAATATACTCATATATTCTCATGTCCCAAAAAAATAATTCTACGTTAAGACTAACATTTAGATCCCTACCAAGATTGCAAGCAGGTGATTGACGTAATCAAGACAGCTTTATTATTATCTAATACAAGAAAAATAGCAAGAAAGAATAACGATAAAATCTGTTTTGCTTATCTGTTTAAAGAAGAAACCGTTTTGAAATCCAGAGTTAAAATATCAAATTCAAGATAAAGTCTAGCAAAATCATCGATTCCTTGTATTATGAAAAACTCATAGCAAGAAATTTACACAAGGTTTATAAAACCAACTAAACTTACTCCTGAGTTAAATAATAGAAAACTAGACAAAACAAATAAATAATAATTCTTTTTTTTTTGAATGACTGAAACAAAAGTAGAGGAAACATGTTCAAATCATTTAGGGCGCAATCTGATAATCATATGCGTCTATCCAAAATTATGGTACTCTAAATCCTCGTCATACTAGTAAGCAAGGCTACGATACTCACAGAGCCCTTGACTTATGAACATATCTCTAGAATCATGGTATTTAATATTTTTTGCGGTGTCGCATGCTTGGCTGCGAAAACCTTAAATTCCCACACCCGAGAAATATATTCAGAGTCAGACTATATGTCCTCACCATGCTGGCTAATGTGACTATAGAAGACTAGATTCCATAACATAGATGACCTAGCCCATATAATTTCATCTTGCCAAAAATTAAATTAATCAATAATGAATACTCAAAATCAAATCAAATTTATTAACGAACATCCAAATTCAAAAATGAACAAATCCATCAAAATACAAACTCGAATGCAACAGCTATCATCAAAATTCAAAATTCGACAATCATCCATCAAAATAAATACAAACTCAAATTCAACAATAATCCATAAAAATCAAATTTAACAACAAAAAGTAAAAATAAATCAAATCAAGGGAAAAAGAAAGTTTTCAAATCGAAGTTAAATAAGATTCTCCAGGGTCGTCCCAGGAATCTCTCAAGGGTCCCTAACTGTGATTGAGTACCTTCAAAAATATCATATTCCTAGTACAGGCTGTAGTGGTACTCAAGTTCGAATACCACTACATAAACTCGACTTGCATGGACCACCACTAAAAATGTGTCACGACCCGCGCCCTAGAGTTAGGGCACGAGAACGTAACAACGCCCAGCCTACGCCGCAGTGTCGACGGTAGAATGCTGTCCTAGGTCTCAATACATCTAACAGTATAAGACTAAACAGTTTATACTCCCCGAATGGGGGTGACATAGCAGATACAAACTCAATCACATCTAAGGTAGAGCATAATAAGGATAGATAAAACATGAAATCCAAAAGAGATATAGGAGATAGAAGTCTAAGTGTCTAAGATACATAAACCCAGAAATACATCTCAAAACTTAAATACAGATACAGTTGTAGAAGCATGGAATTTCACAACCAGAAAGCCCATGCGCCAGACACTACATGCGCCAGAACTCAGATGAAGAACTTCACAGCAAAGTCAATAACTATAGACATTTGAAGAAGGACTTTTTATTTATATATAAAAGTCTATTACATGTCTAGAAAAGGCTGTACAAAGGAGAATTCCTACAAAGGAAAGAGCCTAAGTCTACAGCCAGCGGCCATCATGCGCCTTCAGATAAGCGCAGCAACCACCATGCACCACCAGATAGGCGCAGCATCACTATGCGCCACCAATAAGGCGCAGCAGATATCATGCGCCTCCATCCAGGCGCATCCCATCATCTCTTCAGCACCTCAGTTATGTGCATCCCTTCAGCCAAATTCTTCCAGCCAGGCTCACCTGGCCGAGCAGAGCCCAGTTATGTGCCGCTCTTCCAACCAGGCTCGCCCGATAAATGCTTCGACACAAAGCATTTAACCCTCTGGCTGGAACCAAGGAAGAGAAGAGCACCGCAAATGCTGTGGCCAGGGGAGGCTTCGAAAGATCCTCCAAAGCCGAAGGAAGACCGTGATCGAAACCATGGCTAAAGGAGCAGCTTTCGACACGATCAAAGTGGGGAAACCCCACTTTGCAGGAAGAGAGAGCCTTGTACCGCCATTTCGATCTACGGCTCTTCCGGAATAACGGAGACGAGGCTCGAGCATCCTTATCTTTGGATGCAATAGGCACCTTCCGCCTGCCTCAGAAGCCCTCGACTCCGTCTTTTGGATGTAACAGTCACCTTCAAGTGCATCAAAGATAACACAGCGTCTCATCTTCACCCTCGGGAGCACTTCGTCAGCAGAATGCACCCGTATGTTCAAATTCATATTGGAAGTACGTGAGGGAATGAGAAGCAAATCTTCTCTCCATGCCACTATTTATAGGCCGGGCAGATCAAACCCACGCGCCCAGAGGATGGCCCTCCGAATTCCGTGCAATGAATTTATATTAAATGGATGAACCGGACGCCTCGAATTCAGCCAAACGGCTATTTATAGCACTCGAAGAGCGAGACGGCCGCATCATTAAAAGACATGTCCGATGCGCCAGCCAGACAGCACATCACACGGACGCGCCCTTCGGCGTCAGGCGCATCACACAGACGCGCCCTACAGTACTCGGCGCATTACAGAGGGTGCGCCCTCACACATCTCCATACCGAGTAGAACGCCAACCGACGCGCCCACTCAGCTGTCCATCGAACATCACCAATATTAAATGCTGAACTGACAGAGTTGGCAGCACGCCTCCCAAAGTCTGAACAGTTGACAGCTTTTCAGAAAACGAAGCGTCGGCAACGTCAGCATCATCATGACCTTGTTCCGACGGCTACTGCCACGTGGCCACTCCACCATCAGCATGCGCCTCTACGGCCATGCGTCCAAATCAGCATGCGCCTCAAAAGCCATGCGCCTCAGACTGCTCTCTGATCCCGAAAGACAGAAGGAAAGTCGCCTGCATGCGCCTCAAAAGCCATGCGTCCCAAATGGTTTGTAACTCCTAAAGGTTATGAGCCGCAGCCTCCTCCTGCGCCCAATCCAAGGCGCAGCCCACCAGATCACTCCTCTCCACCAAATCCGAGATCTTCGAACCATGAGTCGACGACACGTGTCTTTTGACTCAATTCGTCCAAGATTTCAGCAACGGAAAGATCTTCTCTCTGCTACGTACCGGCTCACAACAGCAGTATGAAGAGTTCTCCCCCTCGATCAGGGCGCAGCATCCATGTGCCTCCATCAGCAACCTCCACGTGGCGTTCCCACACCGGCGCATCCTACATGCGCGCATGAGCAGCCAGCCTGCAAAACTATAAATAGAAGGGTCATCTCCTTCACACACACACACACAGAGACTCAGAATAGAAGACTCACAACACAGAGAGAATCACCGAGAGGCAGTTCTAGACACTCAACGTCTTCCTCCTCTCAGCAAGCTCCAGCACCCAGAGCAATCCACACCTTCAGAGAACCGATAACCGTCGTCAGCCGGTCAACGGAGTCAACGCATTACCACTCGCTCCATTGGCACTAAGGACCCAGCTTAAACAAAAGTGTACTCCTAGGACTACATCTAAGTCCTATATTGTATCACTGTTCTGTTTGTATTAAGATTTCAATCAAAACAATTTTAATGGCAAACAAGCTGGCGACTCTGCTGGGGACCTCTTTCTCCTCTACCGAGAAAGTCGTGTCACAGGCCGACGACGTGAAGGTGGGCTCCTCCCACAAGACGCTGGTAGTGCGCCTCAATCAACAGGCGTACGAGGAGTTTATTTCTGAAGGAAGTGCGAGTCCTTCGAAGCGGCTGTCGAAGCCGAAGAAGACCCGCACAGTCTGGGTGCGCAAAGTCGATGCCTCGGGCACCACCGTTGAAGGGGATGCGCCCGTCCAGCCTTCCCTTCCTGTTGACGTCCTCAGCAGTCAAGGTGCGCCCGCTGATGCAGTGCATCTCTCGGGGAAGCGTGCGGCTGACCACGTTCCCCAGCCATCTTCCTCTCAGGCGAGGAAGATACGTCGACGGAGCAGGGGCGCAGCCAATGCCCCGCGCATTACTTCTGATGCGCCACAAAGAGCCTCTGTCTTTGACAGACTCACTCGCTGTAACGGCGAGGAAAATTTGGATGCTGAGTACTATACGCCCCAGCGGGCTGGTACGAAGAAATCCAAGGCGGCACGGGCCATGCGCCACAAACGTGCTATGCCAGCAGCCGGCCAGAGGCACGCACTTACAATCACATGCGCTGCCGATGGCAAGCTGTACAAGGTTGACTCAAGTGCTCCTGCACCGACAACGAGTCGACCTTCAATGTCCTCATCTCACTTGGGCGCATTCACTGCGTGCACAACCAAGCCGAGAGAGGCAAACTCAGTGGTCTTGAACTCCCGCGCCTCCTCTGGTTGTGCGTTTGAGGTCCGTTCAAGTCACTTCAAATGCTGTGGTTCCCCCACTACTGATCGTGATGCCTGCTTGGTATTAGATCAGGGGGCGCAGCACTCACCCGACCACCCCGGCGCTTGGCCCTGCCATGCGCCTGAGAGGGGTGTGAGGGTAGCACTCTCCTCCAACGACTTGCGCAACGTGATCACTCACAAGCGCCGGTCAGGAGAGCTGACCAACAAGCACGATGCGCCTCTCACGGGGCACACTTGTGCAGTGGTCACCATCAACTGCTGTTGCAAGACGGCAGTACCGCCAGAGCAGTCGGTCTTCCAACGGCTACAATCATCGACACCCCTCCGACATCGCCTTGGGACAAAGGTGTCAGCAGAAGAGGAACTAAAGATTGCGTCATGCAACGTGATCTCCAATTCCTCATCTGTCCGGAAGACGACTGCCAATTCCTCGTCTTCATCTAAAAGCCAGTCGAGGAAAACCAAGGCAGCTGTCACAACCTCTGGGGTGTTCGAAGGCACTCGGTCAAGGAAGAAGTCCTTGGAGGAAGCTGGGGGTAGCCAGACCCTTGTTCAGCCTCCTTCCGAAGACGAAGATGTCCAAAGCACAGCTGCGGTGGATCTTCATCAAGGCGAAGATGGCCTCCCTGAAGCCCCTCAAAATGACGATGTCCTCCAGGACACCGCCGGGGGTAGTACTGAAAACGAAGAGGCCCTTCAAGACAGAGCTGAGGGCAGTCAGGCCCTTACAGATGCGCCTGTCGAAGACGAACTCCAGAATGTGGCTGGGGGTGGCCAAACACCAGGAGAAGTAACTCCCCCACATGAAAGTGAGGCTGAGAGCAAAGCCTCAACTAATCCATCCACTTCCGGCCGTGTCATGACAGTATACATGACCGGGGGTGATCTTGAGGCTGATGCGCCGCCACAGGACATTGTCCAGCGCATAGACTCGTTAGAGGGAGGACTCAAAACTCTCTCTGCCTCAATGCAAGCACTGACTCAAGCAGTGTTTGAGATGCGGTCGGCCTTGATCAGGACACCTTCAAATGTTCCCGACCCAGGAGCTAATGGAGAGTCGAGTGTGCCCCTCCAGCGGACACCCTCAGACACAGAAGCACCCCGGACATCGGAGCCCTCAAACGCTCCACTCCAGGTGGTACCTCCTTCCCCGGCTCCTAGCTCCACGGAGGACGTGGTCGAAATGATCAAAGATCTGCGGGAGCGCTTCGAGTCCAGGAACAGGCAGGAGGAACGCCAGAAGATGGGCATTCCCCAGCCTTATCCACTTGAGTGGAACAAGGTGGTTTATCCCCCAAAGTATAAACCACAGACACTCACGCCGTATGACGGGAAGGACTCTCCACGATGGTACTTGACGTACTTCCAGTCACAGACAGGGCATCTTCCGAAGGAGGACGCGCTCCTCACCAGCATCTTTGTTGGGGCCCTGAAAGGGGTGGCGTATGACTGGTACTGCAGCCTCCCCGACAATTCCATATCGTCCTTCGACGACCTGACACACCTCTTCCTCGACCGCTTCTACGACGGTGGGAAGGACATGACGATGGCGTCTCTCATTGAGATACGCCAGAAGGACAAGGAAACGGTTCGGGCATTCATCGAACGCTTCCGTCAGGCCTGCTTCAGGTTACCTCCAGGCATGCCAGAACATGCGCTTCTCTCCGCTTGCAGTATGAACATGCTACCTGCAGTAAAGCTCTGGCTTAACTCTACTCCCCCTCCCGATTGGAGCTCCCTAATCATTGAAGCTGAAGCTGCAGAGAAGAAGGCGGCCAATGCACGTCTTCTGGGTGTTAGCTTCCCCGTCTTTGACGATAAGGGGAAAAAGTCCGCAACCAACAATTCCGGACGAGAAACAAAGGGGAAACAGGCATTGACAGTTAATGCCTCGAAGGGCGCATCGGCGCCTACTCAAAAGCCTCCATTGGCACCGAGACCCAAGGAGGTTTATTCATTCAATGATGACGACACCCTGCAACTCTTTGAGATACTGAAGCAGGGTGACAAGATCAAGCTTCCGGACCCAAAGCGGCCCGATGAAGTCGGGAAGGTGGACAACCCAAGGTACTGTCACTACCATCGGTTTGTCGGACACCTGACTAAGGACTGCTATGTCCTCAAAAATTACATCCAGCGCATGATCAATGCGGATGTAATTTCCGTCGATTACGAAGAGAAGACGGTGTCAGCTAATGTAGTGTCACTACAGTTCGGCACCTTGCCGCCGACTACCACACAAGATGGCGTCGTCCCCATCCCTAAGGCGACAATGGAGGTGGTGAATTTGCCACCCACCCGTGACAATGTGAGTGGACTTGTCCCACTCACCACATCTCGAGGAGAGGTCCTCTGGGTTCACCCTGACCTCGTCTCCGAGGTAACTCAACCGGAGGTACGCCCTACCTCCAAAGCAAAAGGCAGGAAGATCAAGTCTTGCCGCACGGTCTCTTCTTCAGCAGAAGAGGCGCTTCCTGTGCAGACGCGTGCACAACAGAACTCCCAGCCCGGTGAAGCTGCCGCCGAAGGGGTGCCTCCTGGCACCATCCCTGAGGAGGGTCCATCCAAGCCCTCAGCAGCCAATAAACAAAAGCAAGTGGAGGCCCGTTTCGACAGACCTCTGCGGAAAGAAAATGCTTCGGGGCTAGCCAAGCCCCACAATTTTGACATTCTGGCACAACTGGCCAGTACTCCTGCACGCCTGCCTTTGTTCGAGCTCCTGCGTCTCTCTAAGGACTCCCGAGAAGCTCTCTGCGAAGCTCTAAAGGATGCCGAATCCTTTTTCAGTCAGGTCAAACAGCCTGAAGACCTCCCAACTACTTGTGCACACTGTCATTGTGCGGATGAAGTTATCCCAAACATAACCTTCACCCAACAAGACATGCTGCTCAAGCATCACCGACATAACCGACCGTTGTATTACACAGGGTACATCGGTTCGGTAAAGGTGAGCAGGATTCAGATCGATCCGGGGTCTTCCCTAAGCATCATTCCAAAGGCGCTGCTATCAAAGCTGGGGATCCCAATGTACCGGCTGGCGCCCTCCAATACGACCATCAGTGGCTTCAACGCCAGCAAGAGCGAGCCACTGGGCAAGATCCGGCTGAAGTGTCACATCGGCAGCCTCAAAACTGAGGTAACTTGTTATGTGGTGGATGCCGAGGTCAACTACAACATCTTACTCGAACGACCATGGTTACATGAGTACATGGTGGTGCCCTCCACGCTCCACCAATGCATGAAATATGTATCCACCAACGGCGTCATCCGGACGGAGTTTGTAGATATCGATCCCTTCAAAGGGATTGAGGCCTACTTCACCGACTCCGACTTGTACAAGCCACTTGACGAGGAGGAAGCCAACGACGCCGATGATGAAGTAGAGATGGCAACAGAGCCGGACTTGGAACCCGAAGCGACTCCTGACGCCCCCTTGAAAATCCGTCTGAAAGGGAGACCACCCCAGAAGGCGCCTCCAATGAGCATCAAGCTATCAGGAAAAGCGCCAGCTCGCGAAGCCCCCCTGAAGATACGCCTCAAGGGGAAGCCACCACAAACAGCGGCTCCCCTAGCGGTAAAATTACAAGGGAAGGCGCCACTCATCGAAGGCGCAACCGAGGCACCCCTCAAGGTGCGTCTTAAAGGCAAGCCGCCGCAGTCATCCATGATGCCGGAGAGGGCTCACATAACCCTCTCAGACCCCAAAGTCGGAGCGGTGGAGGACTCTCCTGATCCGGCCCCAGTGCTTACAGATGAGGAGCTTGGCGAATATATCTCTGCCGATGTAGACGCACCCTCCTTCGACAATGTAATCCCACGGGATAAAATCTCGTACTTTATCAATAATAGAGTGTCTTTCAATTATTCTTGTCTTCCACACTGGAATGCCATGTATACATTAGACAACGCTCTACGGTCGTTGCAAACACAAGTAACGACCGTCTACCATAATCAAATAGTCCCGTCTCAAGGAGTCTTCATAGTCCCTCCACGAAGCCGAGACGAAGGCACCATCATCTCGGGCAAAATCGAGCGTCGTCGGAACCTCCCGTCGATCGAGCCCGAACCTGATACCGGCAGGGTACAAGTATATCGATACACAGATGCGGCTAAGCACATCATCCAAAAGATGGGCTACGACCTGAAAAGCAACAAAGGCCTAAACTACGGCAAGGGTCGGCATCTCCCTGTCCGGCTTTCGATGCCCAATGGAAAGCCACAGGATTACTATAATCGGACTCGACGGGGGTTAGGCTATGTCACGCCGCCATCAACTCCAGAAAGTTCGGACGCAGAAGACATAGAACATTTCCACTCATCAGAAGCATCGACGTGGGATTCCGATACCAGTATTGGATCAGTCTTCAGAAAAGTGCTGTCAGCTAACATGACATCGGCGCAGCCTCAGAAAGATGAAGGCGAAGACCAACCGCCGGAACCCTTCGAAGAGGAACCCTGGGCTCAACGCCTAGGAGAGCAATAGGAGTCTCGTTTTGAGTTACGAGAACCTCCCACCGAAGACGAAGTCGAGCAAATCGACCTCGGGGATGGGTCTTCTTCTAAACCCAGCTTTATCAGCAAAAGCTTGGAAGGAGAAGACCGAGAATCTTTAGTCCAACTCGCTAAGGAGTATATCGACGTCTTCGCCTGGAGCTACGAAGACATGCCGGGTCTCGATCCACAGATCGCGATGCATAGGTTGAACATCTTACCAGATGCCAAACCTATCAAACAACAACAGCGACGCTTCCGCCCGGACATCATGAACGCCATCGATCAGGAGGTAGACAAACTCTTGACCAGTGGCTTCATCCGTGAGGAACAACACCCAGACTGGGTAGCCAACGTCGTCCCTGTCACCAAGAAGAACGGGAAGATACGAGTCTGTATCGACTTCAGGGATCTCAACTCCGCTTGCCCGAAGGATGAATTCCCGCTCCCAATCACCGATGTAATGATCGACAACACATGTGGCTTTGAACGCATGTCCTTCATGGACGGGTATTCAGGCTACAATCAAATCAAGATGTTCCCCGATGACGCAAAACATACGTCATTCAGGACTCCAAAGGGTATTTTCTGCTACACCGTAATGCCCTTCGGCTTGAAGAACACCGGTGCAACGTATCAGCGAGCTGTGAGCACCATCTTCCATCAACATCTTCGCAAGACAGTTGAGTGCTATGTTGACGACATCGCAGTCAAGAGCCGCCTCAAAAGAGATCACCTACAGGACCTGAAGACGGTCTTCGATCTCATGCGGGCGCATCAACTCAAAATGAACCCCGCTAAATCCTTTCTGGGGGTTTCTAGCGGCAAATTCTTGGGCTTCATCATCACAGCGAAAGGCATTCATGTTGATCCTGAGAAGACCAAAGCCATCCTTAACATGGACCCTCCGAAGAACCTTCGAGAACTTCGGGGCCTACAGGGACGTTTGGCATACATCCGGAGGTTCATAGCAAACCTCTCCGGTAAATGTCAACCCTTTACTCAGCTCATGAAGAAGGGAGTCTCTTATGTCTGGTCAGAGGAGTGCCAAAAGGCTTTCGACGACATCAAGGCTTACTTAACAAGCCCGCCAGTCCTAGTGGCACCTGTCGCCGGCAAACCATTCCTCCTCTACGTCCGTGCCATGGATCATTCCCTCGGCGCTTTGCTAGCTCAAAACAGCGATGCAGGCTACGAGCAAGCAATCTACTACCTCAGTCGAACACTCATCGGGGCCGAACACCGGTACAACCCCGTTGAAAAGGAGAGCTTGGCTTTGGTGTTTGCCATTCAGAAGACTCGTCATTACGTCTCGGGCCAGACAATTCACGTCATCTCCCGAGTCAATCCGCTCAGAGTTCTCATGACAAAGCCAGGGTCATTAAACTCCCGGCTGGCTACATGGGCGATCCTACTAACACCATACAACATGGTGTTTGTCCCGCAGAAGGCAGTCAAGGGTCAGGCTCTGGCTGACTTTTTAGCTGCACACCCCATCCCAGAATCTTCAAAACTCTATGAAGACATCCCGGATGAAGTTCAAGAATCAAATGTCACTGAAGGAAGCCCCATTTGGCGGATGTTCTTCGATGGCGCTTCAAGAACGGGCCCCAATAGCCAAATTATCGCAGGAGTGGGGGTAGTCTTAGTCTCCCCCGATCAGCTGGTCATCCAGCGCGCATACTCCCTTTCGAAGCCGTGCTCCAACAATATTGCTGAGTACAATGCACTCGTCATGGGACTCCAGCTAGCACAACAGCTGGGGGTGGATCATCTGGAAGCCTATGGTGACTCGAAACTCGTCGTAAACCAGATTCGGGGGCAATACGAGGTTCGCCATGAAGATTTGATCCCTTACCATGAAGTTGCATTGAACATCATTTCAACCTTCACTGGGTTCTTCATCGAACATGTGCCCCGCCTACAAAACTTGGAGGCTGACGCTCTAGCTGGCCTCGCAGCCTCATTGGCCGCGCCCCTTGGGACTCAACACTATGTCACGGTAACTGGCCGAGACTTGATTTGTCCCAGAAACAACCTATGTTTGCAAATGGCTCACGCCATGCCGACAAACACTGGGGTTAATGTCCGAGACTGGAGGTTCCCGTTCATCGACTTCGCTGTCTACGGAATCCTTCCAGAGGACCCGAAGGAAGCCGTCTCAGTCAGGAGACGCTCTCTTCGATTCTACTACGATACAGCCACTAAAACGCTGTACCGACGCTCCTTCGACGGGCTTCTCCTTCGATGCCTGTCTAACGAAGAAGCGGCCGAAGCTCTTCGAGAAGCTCATGACGGAACTTGCGGAGCTCACCAACCAGGGCCTAAGTTGCAAGATCGACTGCGACGTATGGGCTACTACTGGCCAACCATGGTTGCCGACGCAGTGGAATATGCTAAGAAGTGCCATACATGCCAACTTCATGCAGACTTCATACATACACCATCTGAACCTCTACATCCTACAGTCGCCTCCTGGCCATTCGAAGCCTGGGGCATGGACATTGTAGGGCCAATCACCCCTCCTTCATCGAGAGGACACCGCTTCATCCTGGCCATCACCGATTACTTCTCCAAATGGGCGGAAGCAGTCCCACTAGCAGAAGTAAAAAGCTCCAGGGTGGTCAGCTTTATCAAACACCATGTCATTTACCGTTTCGGGGTACCCCGACGAATCATCCATGACAATGGTCCTCAGTTTATCAGCCACATTTTCAGCAGGTTCTGTGACAAGAATCGCATTCAAAACGTGGCCTCAACCGCCTACAATCCGGCAGCAAACGGATTGGCCGAGGCATTCAACAAAACTATCGTCAGACTACTCAAAAAGGTCGTGTCATCCAACAAACGCGACTGGGACGAAAAGCTTGGCGAATGCCTTTGGGCCTACCGCACAACGGTACGGACCCCAACAGGCAACACTCCATTCTCCCTGGTCTGCGGGAGCAAAGCAGTACTGCCTCTCGAGATACAGATACCTTCGCTCCGCGTGGCCATCACAAACGATCTCACAGAAGAAGACAATCAACGTCGTCGTCTGCGGGAATTGGAGGCACTTGACGAAAAGCGTCTCCTAGCTCAACAACGCATCGAACTTTACCAAGCCCGTATATCACAGGCTTTCAACAAGAAGGTCAAGCAAAGAACTTTCCAAGTTGGCGACCTGGTTTTAGCAGTCAGAAGGCCAATGGTGTTAACTCACAAGACACCAGGGAAGTTCGAGCCCAAATGGGAAGGACCTTTCATCATCGAGACGGTATACTCAAACGGTGCTTACCGGCTCGCCAAACCCAATGGGGACTTGTTCATGATGCCCATCAACGGCAAGTTCCTAAAGAAGTACTACTCTTGACATCCTCCAAGACATGTATTTCCCCAAATAGCCTCTTTTCACAAAATCAATCGCTTCCGGAACCCAGCTGTTCCGTGGTATCCTTCCGTAGAAAGATAACCACGTCCACATTACCTCTGAGTTGTCTCTCTACATCCTACAAAGCGGAACCTTACACTTCGTGAGCTTACGCTATCCTTCATGTTTACCACGTCCACATTACCTCTGAGTAAACATCCCGTACAAGCAACTCCTACGTTGTCGTACATTTGATCGCAGAACTTCCACGTCCACATTACCTCTGTGTTGTTCAGCGTATCCCACAGGATCATTCCTACCACGTCCATAAACACCTCTGAGTAGGAAGATTCTATCATTTGAACCTAATGATTGCCATGTCCACATTACCTCTGAGCAAACATGTTGGTTCCTTTATACTTATTATCTGTACCTAAAAACCAAGGTGCGCAAAAGATAATAGGTCCACATAAATCATCAAGTTCATGAAATTAAAAATGAACACATCAAAGAGATAGTGTATTTCTTTATTTTAAAAAAAAAGGGGAGTACAGAAATACGCTATTTCCCTAGCAAGAGTTGCAAAAACACACAAAAAAGAAGAGAAGCTACAATCCCCGATCCTCCCCAGGGTGGGATGAGAGTTCTCTGACTCGACGTCTCAGGTCGGCAGTGCGAGTTTCCACAGTCGCCTGGACTCGCAGCTCGGCTTCTTGACGCATTAACCCGACAGCCTCAGCAGAAGTTTTACTCTCATACTTCTCATCAAGCTGTCGTCGCTGTTGAGCCAAAGCAAGGGTCCGCTGAGTAAGAGTCGTTTCCTCCCGTTTGAATGCCATGTGTTCAGCCAGGACGCGCTCAGCCTCTAGTTGAAGTTGGGCCCGCTGGTCTTCAAGACGGCGCATCTGAGCATCAACTTCTGCGATGTTAGCATCCACCGCAGCTCGCTTTTTCGTCGTCTTCTTCATAGATTGAGACAGCTGCTCCGCCGCAGCCTCAGTCCCAGCCACTTCACGCTCCCAACTGCTCACCTCGGCTCGATGGGAAGCCTCGATCTCAGCCATCGACTTTCCTATCTCTGCATCTACCAAGACCGAGAGGTCATTTCGTTGGATGCGCTGCAGTTCCGCGAGCCGCTCGTCCAGCTCCATCACCGAAACCTCCAGAATTTCGGCCATATGGTCATGGCCCTGGTGAATGCGGATCAGCTCAATACAAGGCATTGCCAAAGCTTTTACCGCCGCAAAGCTCTCCTTGGCATCTACCACTGCAGATACACCTTTCTCCAGCATTTTGTACACTCCCTCGACGAGGAATTTCACATACCCGTCGGCTTCCGCCAGCACCTGCGGCGTCATAGCAGGAGTTGAGGGAGCTACAACAGTTTGCGGACCGGAGGAAGATCCGTCGACCTCGATCTGAGAGGTTTGAATCTCGGCAGCAATAGGCTCTTCATCAACAGGGCCCAGACTGCTGGCCCGAGGAGTCAAAGGAACAGAAGGAGCAGGCATATGCGTCGTGATAGTACCCCAAGTGGAAGGAGCAACAGAGGGTTCCACACCCTTACCCTTCTCAAGACTGGAGAAATCACCGACGTCAACGGCTACCTCTTCCCCCGACATTCTATCAGCATCAGCCACCTCCCCCGGCAAAACGGGGAGGTCAACATTTATCTCTTGGCCAGCCCCAGGAGACAAGACTGGCAGAAGAGTCTCATTCTTCTCAAGTCCCTCTACAGGGACAGAATCTGTCGCTACCGCCTGATCGGTAGCCATCTCTATGTCCATGGTTGAAGCCAAGGAAGGATTCGGCAATGATTCAGTCGACCTCCCTTCATCATGACCAGGAGGGGAATCAACCCTCTCCTCTATCCCCACTACTTCTGCTGCCCCCGCAACAGACTCCTGCACCATCCAACAAACTTCCAACATACCCTAGGGTATTACTGGGGTTATCCAACATCATCTGAGCATAACCAAATTGCCGCGCAAAGCGGCTCGGCAAGTAGGATTCCAGGTAGCACTGATTCCTGTTCCGGTACACCAGATGGGACGGCCGGATACTTTGCAACCAGCGAAATCCCCATTGAGGCAGAGTGGTGGTACCTTTGTCCAGGTCCCTTAAATCCTCGTTGGCCTCAAAACCCAAATAGATGGGACCAACTTTGGTGATCTCCCAACCCTGAAGACGGGATAAAACCTTTCTACAAACCGGGACACCAGTATGCGACCAGCTCCTCCGATGGAAACGACGAAGGAATGCATCTCCAGCCCTATAATCTCCTTCCGAGCCTGGGCTCATCACACTGGGATGATGCAAAATCAGCCATCCTATCAAATAGTGAAACGGCAGTTCGGCGCGCGGGAAGTTATTGTTTCGGCCTCTGTCATGAATCATATTTCCAGCAAACTCTCTCAAACCTCGCTGCAGGTTACATACCATTGCGGGGAGATGAGCCAAACGCCGACCGAAAACCAGCTTCACGGCTGGCAGGATTAAGTTTCGGGTTACCCTCTCTACGGCACCGGATCCGCCCGCAAATACGCAATCCCGGAGCCATATCATCAGGTAGGATGCCAACACCGCCTTGGGTGACATCTGATAAGCAAGATGCCAGAAGCAGCTGTAGGAGCGTGCATCTGACTGCTGGTCCTCACTTCCTCGGGGATTTTTCTCCCCTAACCTGCTCATTTCGGACAACACTTCGCTACGAGAGAGCGCCGGTGGAGTGGAAAATTGTGAGGGATCCTCCTTGTCTTGTCTAAAGATATGATCTCTCCAAGCGGTCACATGAGGCTGCGTCCCGTTCCTATCCCGTCTCTGCATATAGTAATGATGACTCGCCACTTCCTTGAAGACGGTCGTCATCTCCTCAGCCCTGTCCCCCAGGACTTGAAATTCCTCATTGGTTGGAAAGTACTCTTCATAGGGTTCCGACCCCCAAGGGAGTTTTGACACCTCGTACATCTTATGAAGTGCGAACCCTAATTCCCCCACCGGGGTAAAGAAGGTCCCGGTATGGATATCAAACATCTCCAGGAGTGCGAGGAACATGTGCCTATTAAGGTCAACACCTGCCTGGGTAGTACGGATCGCGGCAGTCAACCCGATCTCTCGGAGCTCAGTTTGAAACCGCGACAAGATCCAGAGCGTCAGTTTATCCCATTTGGAGACGTAATGGCACCAACCCTCCACCCGAAACTCTCCTGTCGGGTAGGAACGTTCCATCAAAAACATACGATGTGTAAAAGTCGAAGCACTATAAGCAAACATATCAATGGGTACATCACTGAAGAGGCTCCCAGGACGTAAAGTCCGCCAAGTGTAAGAAGACCCAGACCTTACAACGGTCAAAGCATCCCTTTGGTCGGAAGTAGAATCAATTTGGATGACACCAGTCATCGCTCCCCCCTGAGAAGGGGTAAGCTCCCAAGACATTCTCCTCTGGGAAACGAGGCGACAGAAGGACGTCAAAGGCCACTGACGTTCAAGTTGCTTAACAGTCATATGCACTCCATTCGCAGTAAAGAACCAGTCCTCCTTGACCTTCAGTACTGACGAGTCAGTAGAAGTGAGACGGTCTCCAAACAGGAACTCAGGCTTCAGAAAGGTCACTTTATCAGATGTGGAGGGTTTAATGACTCCACGCTCCATCATCCGTTTGAGGAACCAATACGGCTGTTCACGGATTAGGGTCATTCTCTCAGGAGGCTGATCCAGCATAAGAACATCTTGAGCAGGGTTCATCACCCCCTCGTTATGCTCTACTCCCATTTGGTTGAAGGCAGCCTCCGAGAAAACTTCACTCAAAAGCGGGATTGCCATCGACACTAGTAAAAGATCAGAAAAAGTCAGAAGAGAACACACAAATGTGTCTAAAGGAGAAAACTGCGGCACATCATCAGGGTTTGAACCCATGCGCGTCAGCAGTATAGCCTTGGCGCATCTTCAGGGTTTTGAACCCATGCGCGTCAGCGGAATAGCCTCGGCGCATCCAAGGTTTAAACCCATGCGCGTTGGCGGACAAAGACCACGGCACATCATTAAAGACTCAAGGCCTATGTGCGTTGGCGGGACAATGAGACTTACCAACCACCTCCGGCCGAACTTCGACAGGCCGACGGGGAACGACCGCCGCCGCAACATCCGCGGACTCTTTCGCTTTCTCCTTCCCCTTGCCGGCAGCGCCGCGAGGAGTCTTGGGAGCCATTCTCTCCGACTCTTACCTATTTATAGGGCATGGTCGCACGCGTGAACAGATGACGTGTGATCTCAGCCGTCGCCTCGGGTTCTGTGCAAGGATAGCAGCAAATAAAACCAAAAGATCATCATTAATCTTTTCGGTTACCGAGGCACCATCATCATTAACTGAGAAGAGCATGCTCCCGAACAGGCATGCGCCCAGAAATCATGCGCCCTGACCTCCATGCTTCTTATTCAAAGTATTCCAAAACTTACTCAAAAGTTTTGAAAACTTTGAAGGGGGTCTTGTAGAAGCATGGAATTTCACAACCAGAAAGCCCATGCGCCAGACACTACATGCGCCAGAACTCAGATGAAGAACTTCACAGCAAAGTCAATAACTATAGACATTTGAAGAAGGACTTTTTATTTATATATAAAAGTCTATTATATGTCTAGAAAAGGCTGTACAAAGGAGAATTCCTACAAAGGAAAGAGCCTAAGTCTACAGCCAGCGGCCATCATGCACCTTCAGATAAGCGCAGCAACCACCATGCACCACCAGATAGGCGCAGCATTACTATGCGCCACCAATAAGGCGCAGCAGATATCATGCGCCTCCATCCAGGCGCATCCCATCATCTCTTCAGCACCTCAGTTATGTGCATCCCTTCAGCCAAATTCTTCCAGCCAGGCTCACCTGGCCGAGCAGAGCCCAGTTATGTACCGCTCTTCCAACCAGGCTCGCCCGATAAATGCTTCGACACAAAGCATTTAACCCTCTGGCTGGAACCAAGGAAGAGAAGAGCACCGCAAATGCTGTGGCCAGGGGAGGCTTCGAAAGATCCTCCAAAGCCGAAGGAAGACCGTGATCGAAACCATGGCTAAAGGAGCAGCTTTCGACACGATCAAAGTGGGGAAACCCCACTTTGCAGGAAGAGAGAGCCTTGCACCGCCATTCCGATCTACGGCTCTTCCGAAATAACGGAGACGAGGCTCGAGCATCCTTATCTTTGGATGCAACAGGCACCTTCCGCCTGCCTCAGAAGCCCTCGACTCCGTCTTTTGGATGTAACAGTCACCTTCAAGTGCATCAAAGATAACACAGCGTCTCATTTTCACCCTCGGGAGCACTTCGTCAGCAGAATGCACCCGTATGTTCAAATTCATATTGGAAGTACGTGAGGGAATGAGAAGCAAATCTTCTCTCCATGCCACTATTTATAGGCCGGGCAGATCAAACCCACGCGCCAAGAGGATGGCCCTCCGAATTCCGTGCAATGAATTTACATTAAATGGATGAACCGGACGCCTCGAATTCAGCCAAACGGCTATTTATAGCACTCGAAGAGCGAGACGGCCGCATCATTAAAAGACATGTCCGATGCGCCAGCCAGACAGCGCATCACACGGACGCGCCCTTCGGCGTCAGGCGCATCACACAGACGCGCCCTACAGTACTCGGCGCATTACAGAGGGTGCGCCCTCACACATCTCCATACCGAGTGGAACGCCAACCGACGCGCCCACTCAGCTGTCCATCGAACATCACCAACATTAAAAGCTGAACTGACAGAGTTGGCAGCATGCCTCCCAAAGTCTGAACAGTTGACAGCTTTTCAGAAAACGAAGCGTCGGCAACGTCAGCATCATCATGACCTTGTTCTGACGGCTACTGCCACGTGGCCACTCCACCATCAGCATGCGCCTCTACGGCCATGCGTCCAAATCAGCATGCGCCTCAAAAGCCATGCGCCTCAGACTGCTCTCTGATCCCGAAAGACAAAAGGAAAGTCGCATGCATGCGCCTCAAAAGCCATGCGCCCCAAATGGTTTGTAACTCCTAAAGGTTATGAGCCGCAGCCTCCTCCTGCGCCCAATCTAAGGCGCAGCCCACCAGATCACTCCTCTCCACCAAATCCGAGATCTTCGAACCATGAGTCGACGACACGTGTCTTTTGACTCAATTCGTCCAAGATTTCAGCAACGGAAAGATCTTCTCTCTGCTACGTGCCGGCTCACAACAGCAGTATGAAGAGTTCTCCCCCTCGATCAGGGCACAGCATCCATGCGCCTCCATCAGCAACCTCCACGTGGCGTTCCCACACCGGCGCATCCTACATGCGCGCATGAGCAGCCAGCCTGTAAAACTATAAATAGAAGGGTCATCTCCTTCACACACACACACACAGAGACTCAGAACAGAAGACTCACAACACAAAGAGAATCACCGAGAGGCAGTTCTAGACATTCAACGTCTTCCTCCTCTCAGCAAGCTCCAGCACCCAGAGCAATCCACACCTTCAGAGAACCGATAACCGTCGTCAGCCGGTCAACGGAGTCAACGCATTACCACTCGCTCCATTGGCACTAAGGACCCAGCTTAAACAAAAGTGTACTCCTAGGACTACATCTAAGTCCTATATTGTATCACTGTTCTGTTTGTATTAAGATTTCAATCAAAACAATTTTAATGGCAAACAACAGTAATCCACAAAGTAAATACAACTCTAGGCAAAATAAAATAACTACCTAAACAACCTCTAATGTGTCTCCTCTAGGCTAGCAGGTACCTCCAGGCTATCTGTAAAATTTATCAACAGGTCCAGTCAGGACTGGAGCGAGCACAAAACATCTCACGCAGTTCATAACGAGTTAGGAAATATAAAGCATGCAATAGAGTAAAGTACATGAATCGCTGAAAGAAGAAGATATATGAAAACAGTAGAGATTTGATAACAGGAAATATCTAAATATGATAAGTAAGACTGTAAGGAATATGTGATTTTAGAGCACAATATGGTTATGTAAACGGGTTAGGTTATACAATAAAATGGGACTCCTTTGTACGTGGGTGTACAAAGGACATATACAATTTCTTATACAATACGATTGATCACATAACCATTTCTACTCTCCCTCCCCAATCAATACACAAGGATCCAATTCAGTTACGTTACCTTATACAATGACTTGTACAATGGCTTGTACAATGACTTGTACAATGGCTTGTACAATGACTTGTACAATGGCTTGTACAATGGCTCAATGTGATACTGAGAGTACAATAGGCACAATGAGTGTACAATGATAAGGGTATTCAATAAATACAACATGTAAGTGAAACGCACATCACAATATGTACTTAGTGAATACAAGAAGATAACATCTCAGAAGAAGATCCATATAGTACCAATCCGTGATAATAATCGTGTCAGCATCAAGTACAGTAATCTAGAGCAAGAATGTAAATCCATACAAGTATGAAACGGTCAGAGAATGTACTCGCCTCGATAACCTGAACAGCTGATAAGTATAGGGGTCCCACTGAAGCCACAGAGTCATATTTAAAACAACACAGGTTACAAGGTGTTCAAGTTGAAAATAAATGAATCTCTATAATCAATCTACATTATTCTAGGTTCTTCTAAGTCAAAATAACTCTAGGTCGACTCCGATCAATAATCTAGTCAAACTAGGTCAAGTGTTGACTTACAGTTGACTTTGGGTCAACTGGTCAACTCTGGTCAAACAGGGTCAATTCTAGTCTAATATAAAGTGTACTTCGTTATTTGTACGTCGAAACTTACGACACGCAAATCGAGATAAGAAGATTATCGGTAAGGTTGATAATCTTATTATAGTGATCCACGTGTCCAACTTGTCAATTTCAGCGATGTGAGATCACTGGAATTGGCTGATCTCAGTTTCGTTGTACTAATCCCGAAATACGAACATTATATGAATTAATTATTATTTAATTATAAAAAGGTTAAACTCAGAAAAATTATCAACAAACATTGTCGGACGATGAAATGAACATCGCCAACGTGTCCAGAACGGTCAAATTAGCTAGGACAGCCTACCCAACGGTCCAATTTGGACACAAGGGCAAAAAGATAATTTCGGGTCAAAACGGTGTCCGTGTCGGAGCCGTTTTGCACCGAAAAACGTGCAAGAAAACAAGTCTACAAAATATACCAAATTATATGTCCACAAAACCAGAATGTCGATACGAACCCAATGGTATCTCCAGAATTGGATTCCGTTGACCCGATCTCCATTTGGCCCGTTGAGCAGAACTTAGAATTCCGGTTTGTACGGAAATACGTGCCAGAGCCAAAGTTCTCAAAACTCAGCAAATTACCTGTCAAAGAGTCCAGAATGATGATACGAACTCAACGTATCTCCGGAATTGGATTCCGATGAGCCGATCTCAAAATGACCCGTTGGCCCAGATATTGGTATCCGACTTGCATCGAAATACGTGCCAGACCCAATGTCCACCAAAACCTGGCAAATTATATGTCAACGAGTCCAGAATGACGATACGAACTCAACGGTATATCCGGAATTGGATTCCGATGAGCCGACGTCAAAAAGTCCTGTTGACCCAGAAAGTGGGACCCGTTTTGCACCGAAAAACGTGCCCGGGCCCACGTTCTCCAAATCTAACAAATTTTATATGAAAACATGCCAGAATGACGTCACAAGTCTAATGGTGGTGTCAGAAATGAAATCTAGAGTCCCGTGTTCAAAAATAGAATTTTACAAGTTGGAAATTATGAATTCGGACGACCAACTTTGGCGTCGAATTCAACCAATCAGACAAGCTCACAATAAAACGAAACTGCAGGGGTAGCAAGAGGGTTATACCAGCTTCGCACCGGAACTGGTAGCACACCAAACGGAGCTGCGGTGGAGGAGATACAAGCTGACGAAGTTGGCCCCGCGAAACTGTCCAAATTTAATACAATTTAAACGGTCAACTTGGTGGCCGGTTTTCATGTATCAAACGATAAAATTAACGGATGAAAATTGACAGGGATGAAGGTGGATATACCGAGATTGTGATAGAGTGAAGAAATCGCCGATCCAACGGTCGAATCTCCGAGAAAATGTGTGCGAAATCGCTGCGACGGAGTGCCAAAATGAACTCAATCCCGCGCGCGTCACGACGGGACGTCGTTCAAAACGCACGAATCGTCTCGACGGCACGTCCCGGAGGACGTTGGCCGCCAGGGAAAAGCAGCCTAGAGTGCGTCCGAGGGGGGCCACCCACGACGGGGTCGCCGGAGCACGGTGGCCGGCGACGGTCACGTGGCCAGCGCGTGCGGATCTGTGCGCAGCTGTGCGCGCAATCACCGTACGCCGCTGCTGCCGTGTTGTGCCAGCGCGCGCACGGCGGTGCGGCGAACACGACGGCGGCACGGCGGCGAGATGGCCAGCGTGGCGGAGGGGGTGGTTTAGGCAGTGGTGGCGGCAGTTTGGTGTTGGAGGTGGTGGCGGTTTGGTGGCTAAGGAGGAGGGAATGCGGGAAGAGTAGGAGGAAGGAGGAGGAGCTGGTGGTCGACGGTGATGGCCGGGGGTGGTTCGGCCATGGTGGTGGCTAAGGAGGAGTGAGGTGGCTAGGTTTGCATGGGGGAAAGATGAGGTGGTCGGGTGTTAAAGGAGCTGCTGTTGCATGGTTTTAGTTGGTGTAGTTGTAGTTGCAATAGAATAAGGAAGGAGAGAGGGAGAGGATAGAAATTAATGAAAGAGAGAGGGAGAGAGAAAAAGTTATTTGGGAGTTAGGGCCAGCTGTGTTGGCCAAGGGGGTGAGGAAAAAGTTTCTATGTAGGATTTTTAATGGATAGGATTTGTTAGGAGGATCAATGGCTAGAATTAATAGCTAAAAATGGGGGGTCATTCCAATGAATTAAAATTAATAAAAATTTCAATAATTATTAGAAAAATAGGTAGAAGAGCACTTGATATTTTTTCAAGGGAAAAGAGGCTTAGGGTGGTGATGGAGGATAATATGGGGCTTGGACTGGGTTCGGTCAAACCGGGTTGGATGAAAATCGGACATGGCAAAATATTCAAATTAAAATAGTAGTTGATAATCATGGGCAAATAAGTAGCACATGGGGATTCCAATAAATGGGACACAAGTGGCGGACGGGTAGTAGGCTCAATGTGGGCCATGTCCATAATTAGGGCTGACAGGTTTTGGTCGACAGGGGACCCACAAATCAAGTTGGAAGATGAATGTGACGCCGTGGAATGAAATAAAATCGGGTCACGTGTCGGGAAAGTTGTGTGAATCAAATGGAGCACAAAATGACGTGTCTGAGTGGGACACGAAGGTCATGGGTGACGAGCATCTCGAGTAGATCAAGCATGAGAAGTTGGTTTCAAGAAACTGACTGGTCTTGCGCTCCCAAATTAAAAGTCATGGTAACGCGCTGAAAATGATCAAGGAAAAGAGTGGGAAAATAAATAATAATCAAATGGTCTAAATTGACCCGAAGTTCAGCGAAGTAGAAAGAGTACAAGGGAACAAGTTTGGATGGGACACTATATACCGTCATGAAGGTAATCGTATCCACTCCAAAACTCGTGAAGAAGATTTTCAGAGTTGAACATCCCTGATACTCCAAATATCAATGGCACGGGAAAGTACACTTAGGAAAAATAACAGAATAAATTATTTATCAAAACCAATCAATCAGAAAATAAAATAAAATGAAAAAAATCAACCCGAAATTCAGGGTGCTAACATCTCTAGCCTAATTAGTTTAGTTTGGGTAAGATGAGGCTAGGTACATGTCCATATTTGGATACGTGGGGTCGTTTCGCGAGAAATCATGAATATAGGCTTTTTCGGGGCTTTCGGGTTCCAACACACGGGTGACTTTTTGCACCAACACTAGAATCGACAAGTTAGCACTTAGAATAGGTTTTAATCATTATTTAGAACTCGTAGGTAGAATTTGGGTCGAATCCGGATAGGTTTGGTGCCCGTATCGTACGGTATCGCGAATCGGACACCCTGGAGTCGTCAAAATGACCATTTGGCCATTCGGGCCTCGTTTCTCATTTTCTCTCACGTGAGTGAGTTAGATTGCTTGCGTGGGGTACGTGTCTAAGCCCTATTAGGTAGAATTGCGAGGATTTAGGTATTCAGATAGGTTTCGGGATGTTTTGAGTATATATATATATATATATATATATATATATTTATATATATATATATATATATATATATATTTTTTTTTTTTATTTTATATATATATATATATATATATATATGTGTGTGTGTGTGTGTGTGTGTGTGTGTGTGTGTGTGTGTGAAAAATATATGTGTGTGTGTGTGTGTGTGTGTGTGTGTGTGTGTGTGTGTGTGTGTGTTAGTGAGGAAGGATGTGTTGTGAGTGTGTGTTAGGGGTGTGTGGGTGTTCATGGATAGATAGATAGATAGAGATATATTTAGATATTTAGATATAGATAGATAGATAGATAGATAGATAGATAGATAGATAGATAGATAGATGAGAGAGGGGGAGGGGGCTGCTGCAAATGGCAGCAGCCACAGCAGCATTCAGTGGCAGCAGCAGCCAATAGGATGCTGCATAAGGCAGCAGCAGCAATAGGGGCTGCAGGGCAGCCCCTTGGCATCCATTGACCCCACTTTTGACCCCCTATGATGCCATGTATATATGTGTGTGTGTGTGTGTGCTAGTTAGTTGGTAGTGTTAGAGTGTTAGTTGTTAGTGACAAGTTAAAGGTTATGTTAGATAGTATGTTGTATGTTAGATATGTAAGTTAGATGTTAGAATTTGTTAAGGTATGATAGATGTTAGTTGTTAGATATTAGATTTTGTTAGAAAGTTAGAGATAAGTTAGATGTTAGTCTATATATATGTTACATACTAGGATACTAGTTATAATATCTTAGGATTAGATTACCTTGACCAAGGTAAATGAGTTTACCTTGTCATGAGGCAAGGTAATGTGGTTTACCTTAGGACAAGGGTAAGGTATTGTGATACCTTCAAGATTTGGGGTCTTATCTAAGGGTCGGTAATGGTTAGATGAGTTTGTATCTTGGTATCTTAGGATACCAAGGGTCTTATCTTAGGATACCAATGAGTATCCTAGGATACTAAGTTAGTATCTTAAGGTATTGGTTTACCTTACCAAGGTAAATGAAGTTTACCTTGTTTCTAGGTAAGGTATTTGTGATACCGATTCAACGGGCGATTTTGTGCACGGCCCGCCGAAATCCAACTTTGGACATACGGTTGGGTTCGTATCAGAAAACTGGATCTGTTGACATATAGATTGATGACTTTAGAGGCCATAGACTCTTGCACGCTTTTCGGTGCAAAGCGGGTCCAACGGCGGATACCGTTTTGACCCGAAATTACCGTTTTCTCCCTGTGTCCAGAATTGGATTTAAGGACAGGCAATTCTAGCTAATTTGATTATTCTAAGAACGTTGGTAATGTTTATTTCAGCATCCGGAGACTTCTGCATGTGTTGACTGATTGTGGCTCTTTGAGTGGTATAGTATTATCGGTTTTACCAGCACAGGATCACAGGCGAGTACATCTCTGATAGTTTTCGTATTTGATTATCTCTATACTTCTTGTATTTAATATTATTTTACATTGATATCATATTGATTCTTGACACGCTTGTCACACGAGATAGTAGTTATGGATTCTTGTATGTTGTTCGTGACCAATATATTTTCGCGTTCGTGACCTGTTTGAATCCATGGGTACTAGCCTGGCGGGAAAGTACATTAGTAGACATGTAAATGTACCCAGAAATATCTCCAAAATATCTATTCTTGCCCGATAGCAGCTGACACGACACGTGCAGGGTGCCGAATTTACCTCTTAGCCATTTACATGTCGAAAGTGTATTTCAAATCACTTGTTATATATAGTCTTGCTGTATTACAGTTCTTGTCATTTCTTGCCTTGTGTACCATGTCTTCCTGCTTTTACTTGCATGATTTTCTACTATGATTTCCTGTTTATTCCTTATCATGTATCTCAGTATTATTACAGATTTATGAATTTCGTCATTTATTGATTCTGTTGTGAGATTGTACTCGTTCCATTCCTGACTGGAAACCAATATTTTTCAGGTTTAGCCGCGATCTCTCTTAGCACTGGGAAGGCATGGGTATGCTGAAGTTAACCTAGAAATAGATAGCTATTGTATCATTTTCATAAATTATGAGAACTTTGTATTCTCTTTAATTTTAAATATTGTAAATGTTGTAATAAATTTAGAAATATGAATGAGCAATAAAGTTTATTTTTTGAGCATTTATTTTCTTGTGGGCTTGACAGCTTTCTACCGCCGACTCTGCGGCGTAGGCTGGCTTGGTCACGTCTCGTATCGAAAAGCGGGTGCGGGTCGTGACAAGTTTTTGTGGTGGCCCATGTAGGTCAGATTTTACAAAATATGCGAACTCGTGATGGTACTTAAGTTAGTCGTACCATTGCGAGCCTGCGCCTAGGAAATGCTCATTCACAATTAGGATTAAAATGATTTAGGAGAATAACTAGGATAAGGGTCCCTTATTAATTTGACTAATTGGGTAGTTAAGATTGTTTGACAGGCCATGCAATTTAGATACAAAATTATTAATTTAGAGAGCTTGCCAGATCTCTATAGATACACTATTAGTTTTGATATGACGATATGATCCAACGTGGGTATACTACTCACTTGGCTAGTTAGGCTTTCCCTAGAATAAAGGCTATAATCTTGATAACATATTCAATTTTCTTTTGCTCTATTAGATATAAACGTCACATCATGAGTTAGAATTGCTTATTTTAAATCCTATTTTTTTGTAAGGAATTAGTCTATAATTTTTTATTCTGTTATTTCATATACGAATCTCGAGGTAGAGCTGATTCAAAGTTTTTCCCTCAACCAATTGAAATATATATAAAATAAAGATTAGGATGTTCTTACTTCTCTTGTCTTCAGATATTTCCTCCCCGATTAGTCTTTTACCTCAAGGATTGAGACTTATAGGTAGATGTTTATGCTTTCTATCCTAGTCAATTAGTTTGAATCTCTAGCAGCTCCTTGAAGTCCTTAGGAATATGGTTAGAGTAATTTAACGACTGCGATGGCCAGCCAGCAGCGCACTGGCGAGGCACGACCCATAGAGTTGAAATTATTTCAAGAATCGTAGGCTATGGAACATTGCTAAAATTATGTCTTCGTTGACATCTTTAGACCTTGTGTTAATATAAGGTAAAGTATCTGATAGCATATCATATCTGAATCACGGAACCAAGGGTTACCACCGCCAGAGTATACGGACGAGGCATAATTCTCGGTAAAGTGACTTCAGACGTGATAACATGTCTAGGATACAATACAGATTAGGAAAATGCCCTGTATGTCCCATATGATCCAAAATCAATACTAGTAAAAGTTCTGTAAGTTCGGTAGTATGTCTCCCAACCTAGCATTCTGTGGTCCTTATGATATATTGATGAGGAAATTGACTGACACTAATAGGTTTTACCTAGAATAAAGAATTTAGAGGTCCATAACCCATTAGTCGACCAAGGCCTTATGGATAAGAAGATAGTAGGATGACTGTATAGATAAGAACACCGGGTAAGGTTTTGATTCTCTCAAAACTTGAACCACTTGTGCCTCCTTTCAAAAATCTCGCGTACTTGTATTTTGACTATCTTGACCAATGTTGCTATTACTGTCTAGTTTTGCAAGCTTACCCTTTTACCGAGCTTGATTCAGGACATAAGTTATTGGGTACGCCTACTAACATATTATCTAATCAGAATTGATGTACTACGGTCTGATCAACCTTAGTGCACTCGGTTTGCTCTTCCTCAGATTAACCTACGTGGATTGAGATGTAGATGTCTCTAGGATCTCATCTGCGACTGCTTTGACAATTCCTCTTGAATTATACATTCACCTTTGAATTACGTAATTGTATTCAGTGACATCTCTCTTGAACCCTTTATTGTTTTTGTCTTTCACTGATGGGAAAGACTGTAACCACCACATTTTTAATTTAGGGATATTTTGGTCATTTTGTAATTATTATATTATTTATTAATTTATTGAATTCATGTGATGATAGGTGGTTTTGTTTGATGTTTGTGTAGTATAAATGGTTTTAACTTAGCCAACATTGACTAGAAGCCTAATAATAATAATTAGAATTAATATGACCTTGTAGGAATTATTTTAGAATTAATTAGTTATTTTAGAATGTTTTAAATGAATTTTTAGTCATTTTAGCCTTTTTAGCCATTTTGGCCATTTTGTGATTTTCTAGATATTTTGACTTGCATTGTGCTAGGAACTGGTTTAACCTTAGTGGACCATGTATAGGAGCCTAACCATGTTTTAGAATTTATTTTTCACCTATTAGAATTTATTTAGGGCTTGGGTCCAATTTAGAAGGCTTTTGAATGATTTTAAGCCTTTTGTATGTAGCCTTTTTGAGCCTTTTTGACTTGGGCCTATTTTTTACTTAGAAATGAGTTGGCCCAAGTGAAACCCTAACCCTAGAGACCTATTCCTGGCCGCCCAACAACAGTACCCCCTCCCTCTTTCTTTCATTTGTGAGTTTTGGCCTCCACAAGTGAAACCCTAATAGATCCCCTTCTCCAAAACTTATTTTTCCTTCATCCGGAGTTCGTTTCTTCACAAATGAACTCCGTTGCACTCGTCGAGGAGAGAAGGATCTGCTGGAGCATTTCTAACGAGGAGGCAGAGACTTTTTCTTGAGGAAAATCGGCCGACACGACAACCGAGGGGCTCCGTTCATTAAGTTTTTGACACTCAATAGGTAAACCCTTCTCTACCATGGTTATTCTGAATTTTCTTTCATATTTGCATCCATATAGGCACCCTTGATCTGTGTACGAAGTTTCGTAGGATTTTGGTTCCGTTTGATAGCGGTATCGGACACGTATCGGTCTCACGTTGCACGTGTTCGGCAAAATGCCACTTAGAATTGAAAAGCATTAATTTTTGATTCTGTTTTCGAAAAATCCTTCCTTATATGATTTGTAACAACTTTTGTAAAGACGGATCGGAAATCGACACGATTTTGGCATCCGAACGGACACGGACACGCGTGCACGAGATCCCGTGTACGGTCCCGTGCACGCCCTGCAGTCTGTGCGTCATAACTCGACGCAAAGAGCTCCATCTTGCATGAAATTTTACGAGCACGTAGGGGCAACCTCTGCCCACATGTTCATAAAATTTCACGTTGTTTCGTTGAGCGAGCGTGGAGAAATCGTACGTGCACTGGTCGGCTAAACTGTGCACTTGGGCTGAAATTCGTCGCTGACATGGCCTTCGTACGCGAACACGGCACGTCGAGGACCCCTACCAGGAGTTGGAACACGTAGCCCTATACCTAGACTACCCAGGGACTCGATCCCGAGTCATGGCGTGGCACGACGCGCGAGCCACAAGCGATGAACCGCGTGCACGAGCATGCACGCACGCGCGCGCGCGCACAGGCCATGCGCTGTTGCGCGAGCTGCTATGTCGCATCGCTGCGACTTCATGTCCTGTCGACATGTCCTAGACCTACCCCGTGACCCTACCTAGCCGTGTGCACGAGCACGAGGCTTTTCGTTGTGCGTGTGACGCACAATCGAGCGAGAACACCCTCTTCGACATGCGAAATCGGTTTTCCGATACGCATTCTCTGGACATGACATGGACACGATTTCGACTCCGGGAGTACCCGAGCACGTCCCACATGTCGAGACCAACGTATTTGCCAAGTTTCGTGAGTTGGTTTGGAGTATTTTGCGTTTTGGGTCGTTTTGTCGAAATTGGGTTTTTCGGGTTCAATATTTTGAATAGAAATTGATATTTTGATTCTTCGACTTTTAATCGATATTTTCTGACTTGTTAACTTATATGATATTTTAGACTTGTGGGAATCAACTCAATTTCAAGCCATTTTTGGGCATATATGGTGTTTTACCTATTATACCTATATAGATATATATATGTATGTATGTATATATATTAATTTTTTTTAAAAATATATATATATATATATATATATATTATATGCCTATATGCCTATATGTATATATATATATATATATATATATATATATATATATATATATATATATATATATATATATATATATATATATATAAAATATATATAAAAAATATATATATATATATATATATATATATATATATATATATATATATATATATATATATATACATATAGGCATATAGGCATATAATATATATATATATATATATATATATATATATATATATGTATATATATAATATATATATTATATGTTTTGCTATAGATTTTAATATATTATGCCTAGATTACTCTTGTATGCTCATATCATTTTTGTTCTCAGATTTTAGGCCCTTAACCAGCAGCCCCAACATCACTTTTCACTCACAAATCATATTTCCTTTCCTAATTTTTATATATATATATATATATATATATATATATATATATATATATATATATATATGTATTTGTGTATGTATATATATGTATCTATATTAATTGTGATGAATGTATAAATATAGGTAATATAATAAATTCTTGTGATATGACTATAGGAAGTGTTTGGACAGATTAGGTTCGTCGTTAGGAGCCTAGTTCGGTCGAATTGGCTGACAAGTTGACCAAGTTGACAAAAGTCAACTTTGGGTCAAACTTGATCCAATTCAACTCAAACGAACTCCGAATGACCCAAAATTTTGTGTATGACCTAGAAATTAGTAAATGGAATAGTTGACCAATGTTTGACCAGGTTTGACCAGCATTGACCAGGTTTGACCAGAGTTGACCAAGGGTTGACTTTGACCGAAAGGGACCTAGAAGCATGTAGTCTTGCATTGTAGCTATTTCTTTTGATATTGTAGACTTGGTTGTGACATGTGAATACTTTAAATAGGTTTATATCACTCCAGTTCAGTTATACATTCTTATCAGCAGCTTGGATTGTCAGGCGAGTACATTCTCTGAAAGTTCTTTCATTTACTTGTCGAATTCTATATTTCAGTTTTAGTCAATTCTATTTGATTCTCGGTTACAAACACGAATTAATATTTTTCTGGAATCCTATGTATACGACACACATACCTTACTTGTCTAGCCTCTATTACAAGAATCATTACAATAATCACCTACAAGCACCTTCATGTTCTGGCTAGATTTAATCTCGATTTACGTGTCATGTTATGGATTCATTCATATTTATCGGGCGAGAAAATACTTGAGTAGACATGTAAACATTCCTAAATACTCGAACCACCTCCCTGTGAATTATACAAAAACGATAGCCGTCCCACACTTGGCCAGTGTGTGATGTGCCGGATTACCCCTAGCCGTTTACATGTCGATCTCAGTATTTTAAAACACACTGTGAGTATTGTCTAGAATCTTTACTAGAATCACCACAAGAATCTTTACTAGAATCATCACAAGAACCATTACAAGAATCACCCTACTTGGATCATTGAATGGAATCACAATTGACATATATTGTATCGCTGGACTCATATCACATTATTCTAGTTCAGCTAGCTTTTATTTACAGTCTTCATTGACATGATATTCTGTTTCACAACTTTTACTTTCCTTGTTCTCTTACTATAGTTTTATATCTTAAACTGTCTCGAATTCCCATGCTTCATCAATAAAATTGTCTATAATTATTTTATAGTTTTTCTCATTTACTTGGATTTACTTGATGAGATGTATTCGTTCCTGTCCTGACTGGACCTGTTGAAATATTACAGATGTTCGCCCTGAGGATGTATGTCCTACTCACTATGGATCTGGAGAGGGATTAGCTACCTTTGGCCCCGACTCTCAGGAGTGATCGGGAGACTAGTTTAGTAGACTGTTTTAGATTTCTCTACTGGAACTTGAATTGTAATAATTTGAGAGTTGTCTTATTTTGAGTTGTTTTGAGTTATTTATTATCTTTTAGTAGTTTCATTGTTTTTTTTAGTTATATAATTCTGTGATATCCTATCGAGCTTAGACTGTGATTGAGTTATTTTATTTTGTTATATAATTGCGTGAGATGGTTCAGATAGAGACCTAGAACAGCGTTCTATCGTCGATTCTGCGGCGTAGGCTGGGCGTGGTTACGCATTTGTACCCTTACACTAGGTGCGGGTCATGACACGTTTTTAGTGGTGGCCCATGCAGGTCGAGATTCGTATTAGTGCGATATCGTGGTAGTACGGCGACTTAGTTGCACTGCTACGAGCCTGCTATAGAGTATAGGAAATAAGGTGTTAGAATTAGAGGATACTCAATCACACTTAGAATTCCTTGAGATATTCCTGGACGACCCATGAGAATCTCATTACGAACTTCGATGTGAAAATCCTTTTCCTCTTGTTTTGATTCACCCTCACTCCTTGATGTTTAAAGGATCTTAGACTATTAATTTCCTTCATCATTATCCTTACTTATATTTTGTCTATCTTATGTTGCTAATTTAGCACCAGTTTTGCAAGCGTATCTTTTTCGAGCTTGATCATGACATATTTTATTGGGGGCTGGCACCCACTAACATATTGTCTAATCAGAACCGGTGCATGATGGTCTGATCAACCTATTGCACTTTGGTTCGCTTTTCATATATTATTCTACATAGAGGGAGACATAGTTAAATTTGTCCTAGAGTCTCATCCACGACAGCTTTGGCAATTCTCTTTTAAATTATTTTCATCGCCTATGAACCACGTATTATACTTAATAGTATCGTCTTTGAACTCTTTATTGTTTTTGCCTTTCACATATTTCAAAAAGAAAAGGCACTGTACTTGATAGATCAACCCAAGGTATCGCGTTTAGTTTCCCTATCCAAAGGAGGAAATTGACTTATTTCTATATCCTTGCATCATCCTTTAAATTCTAATTCTTTTGATTATGACCAGTCGATCGGGTCGTCCTCCTTATCATCTAATGTTTGGGGTCTTATTCAATTGAATTAATTCAATTGTGACATGGATATCAAATCTTGGATACTCGTGCTCAGACTTCAATGGCCTCGTTCTCCATCTTGCCCAAACTTCGATTTATCCTGAAATTGATCAACTTAGATCGTGCCGGGACTAAATCTTCTTTTATAAATATTATGTTATTGGATTTCAATGCTATTGACACTCGTGCCTTAAACTTTCGATTGATCATCTTTGGAATGGTAACCCTTCATAATTAATTCCTAGCTGTCTTTACCAGTTTCATATAGGATGGTAGACTGTCCTACACCTTAATGATTTGTTGCTTCCTTATCTTTCCAGCAGAACACCCTATATTGCTTGTATGTTGCTACCATGGGACTGTTTTGATCTAATATGACTAGTCCATCTAGATGAGACCTTAAACTGTTATGGTTGACCATGACTCTATATGTTATTCTTCAAATTGTATGAGTTATAAATTGCTTAGAGACTTTGATTGTGGGTGGTTGACCTAGAAGGAGTACGACCGACTTAAATTTCGAGGAAGAAATTTTTTTAAGGGGGTAGATTTGTAATCACCACATTTTTAATTTAGGTATATTTTGGTCATTTTGTAATTATTATATTATTTATTAATTTATTGAATTCATGTGATGATAGGTGGTTTTGTTTGATGTTTGTGTAGTATAAATGGGTTTAACTTAGCCAACATTGACTAGAAGCCTAATAATAATAATTAGAATTAATATGACCTTGTAGGAATTATTTTAGAATTAATTAGTTATTATAGAATGTTTTAAATGAATTTTTAGTCATTTTAGCCTTTTTAGCCATTTTGTGATTTTCTAGATATTTTGACTTGCGTTGTGCTAGGAACTGGTTTAACCTTAGTGGACCATGTATAGGAGCCTAACCATGTTTTAGAATTTATTTTTCAACTATTAGAATTTATTTAGGGCTTGGGTCCAATTTAGAAGGCTTTTGAATAATTTTAAGCCTTTTTGCATTTAGCCTTTTTGACTTGGGCCTATTTTTTACTTAGGAATGAGTTGGCCCAAGTGAAACCCTAACTCTAAAGACCTATTCCTGGCCGCCCAACAGCAGTACCCCCTCCCTCTTCCTTTCATTTGTGAGTTTTAGCCTCCACAAGTGAAACCCTAATAGATCCCCTTCTCCAAAACTCATTTTTCCTTCATCCGGAGTCCGTTTCTTCCCAAACGAACTCTGTTGCACTCATCGAGGAGAGGAGGATCTGCTAGAGCATTTCTAACGAGGAGGCAGAGGCTTTGCTTGAGGGAAATCGACCGACACGACAACCGAGGGGCTCCGTTCATTGAGTTTTTGACACTCAATAGGTAAACCCTTCTCTACCATGGTTATTTTGAATTTTCTTTCATATTTGCATCCACATAGGCACCCTTGATTTGTGTATGAAGTTTCGTAGGATTTTGGTTTCGTTTGATAGCGGTATCGGAAACGTATCGGTCTCACGTTGCACGTGTTCGGCAAAATGCCACTTAGAATTGAAAAGTGTTAATTTTCGATTCTGTTTTCACCAAATCCTTCCTTATATTATTTGTAACAACTTTCATGAAGACGGATCAAAAATCGACACAATTTCGACATCCGAACGGACACGGACACGCGTGCACGAGATCCCGTGCACGGTCCCGTGCACGCCCTGCAGTCTGTGTATCATAACTCGACACACAGAGCTCCGTCTTGTATGATATTTTACGAGAACATAGAGGCAACCTTTGCCCACATGCCCGTAAAATTTCACGACATTTCGCTGAGCGAGCGCGGAGAAATCGTACGTGCACTGGTCGGCTGAACTGTGCACTCGGACTGAAATTCGCCGCTGACACGGCCTTCGTACGCGAACACGGCACGTCGAGGACCCGTACCAGGAGTTGGAACACGTAGCCCTATACCTAGACTACCCAGGGACTCGATCCTGAGTCGTGGCGTGGCACGATGCGCGAGCCACGAGTGACGAACCGCGTGCACGAGCATGCACGCACGCGCGCACGCGCAGGCCATGCTCTGTTGCGCGAGCTGCTGTGTCATGTCGCTGCAACTTTGTGTCATGTCGACGTGTCCTAGACCTACCTCGTAAGCCTACCTAGCCGTGTGCACGAGCACGAGGCTTCTCGTTGTGCGTGTGACGCGCAATTGAGCGAGAACACCCTCTTCGACACGCAAAATCGATTTTCCGATACGCATTCTCTGGACACGACACGGACACGGTTTCGACTCCGGGAGTACCCAAGCACGTCCCACGTGTGGAGACCAACGTATTTGCCAAGTTTCGTGAGTTGGTTTGGAGTATTTTGCGTTTTGGGTCGTTTTGTCGAAATTGGGTTTTTCGGGTTCAATATTTTGAATAGAAATGTGATATTTTGATTCTTCGACTTTTAATCGATATTTTCTGACTTGTTAACTTATATATGATATTTTAGACTTGTGGGAATCAACTCTCGGGGTTGAGTCATAATATCTAGCCATTTTTGGGCATATATGGTGTTTTACCTATTATACCTATATAGATATATATATGTATGTATATATATATATTAATTTTCTTTATGCCTAAATTTTGAAATGTGTATTTGTGCGGGTCGAGACTCTAAATTCAGACCTGGGAACTTACTCCAGATTCGAGTACGACCTTGTTGGCTTTCATATTGGGTATATACCTATAAATGGATATATTCCTATATGTATATATATATATATATATATATATATATGTTTTGCTATAGATTGTAATATATTATGCCTAGATTACTCTTGTATGCTCATATCATCTTTGTTCTCAGATTTTAGGCCCTTAACCAGCAGCCCCAACATCACTTTTCACTCACAAATCATATTTCCTTTCCTAATTTATATATATGTATACATACATATATATATATAATATATATATATATATATATATATATATATATATATATATATATATATATATATATATATATATATATATATATTTGTGTATGTATATATATGTATCTATATTAATTATGATGAATGTATAAATATAGGTAATATAATAAATTCTTGTGATATGGCTATAGGAAGTGTTTGGACAGATTAGGTTCGTCGTTAGGAGCCTAGTTCGGTCGAATTGGCCGACAAGTTGACCAAGTTGACAAAAGTCAACTTTGGGTCAAACTTGATCCAATTCAACTCAAACGAACTCCGAATGGCCTAAAATTTTGTGTATGACCTAAAAATTAGTAAATGGACTAGTTGACCAATGTTTGACCAGATTTGACCAGCGTTGACCAGGTTTGACCAGAGTTGACCAAGGGTTGACTTTGACCAAAAGGGACCTAGAAGCATGTAGTCTTGCATTGTAGCTATTTCCTTTGATATTGTAGACTTGGTTGTGACATGTGGATACTTTAAATAGGTTTATATCACTCCATTTCAGTTATACATCCTTATCAGCAGCTCGGATTATCAGGCGAGTACATTCTCTGAAAGTTCTTTCATTTACTTGTCGAATTCTATATTTTAGTTTTAGTCAATTCTATTTGATTCTCGGTTACAAACATGAATTGATATTTTTCTGGAATCCATGTATACGACACACATACCTTACTTGTCTAGCCTCTATTACAAGAATCATTACAAGAATCACCTATAAGCACCTTTATGTTCTGGCTAGATTTATTCTCGATTTACGTGTCGTGTTATGGATTCATTCATACTTGTCGGACGAGAAAATACATGAGTAGACATGTAAACTTTCCTAAATACTCGAACCACCTCCCTGTGAATTATACAAGAACGATAGCCGTCCCACACTTGGCTAGTGTGTGATGTACCAGATTACCCCTAGCCGTTTACATGTCGATCTCAGTATTTTAAAACACACTATGAGTATTGTCTAGAATCTTTACTAGAATCACCACAAGAATCTTTACTAGAATCATCACAAGAACTATTACAAGAATCACCCTACTTGGATCATTGAATGTAATCACACTTGACATATATTATATCACTGGACTCATATCACATTATTCTAGTTCAGCTAGCTTTTATTTACAGTCTTTATTGACATGATATTCTGTTTCACAACTTTCACTTTCCTTGTTCTCTTACTATAGTTTTACATCTTAAACTGTCTCGAATTCCCATGCTTCATCAATAAAATTATCTATAATTGTTTTATAGTTTCCTCATTTACTTGGATTTACTTGATGAGATGTATTCGTTCCTGTCCTGACTGGACCTGTTGAAATATTACAGATGTTAGCCCTGAGGATGTATGCCCTACTCACTATAGATCTGGAGAGGGATTAGCTACCTTTGGCCCCGACTCTCAGGAGTGATCGGGAGACTAGTTTAGTAGACTGTTTTAGATTTCTCTACTAGAACTTGAATTGTAATAATTTGATAGTTGTCTTATTTTGAGTTGTTTTGAGTTATTATCTTTTAGTAGTTTCATTGTTTTCTTTTAGTTATAGAATTCTGTGATATCCTATCGTGCTTAGACTGTGATCGAGTTATTTTATTTTGTTATATAATTGCGTGAGATGGTTCAGATAGTGACCTAGAACAATGTTCTACTGCCGATTCTGCGGCGTATGGTGGGCATGGTTACGCACTTGTACCCTTACACTGGGTGCGGGTCGCAACAAAGACGAAAGCTCATAATTGATAGATAGATACAGAGTATCCCCCATGGCTATGCTAGTTGTATACGCAAGTGTAGCTACCATCGGCCAGCCCTATGACTGGAACCTTGCCTTGAGTTACTCGTCTTCCCTCCGACACTAAACCTACTATCTTGATCTTCTAGTCATTGGAGTCCGAGAATGATTAGGATCTTTCCCTTGATCAAATGCCAACCTAGGAGACTACCTATCCTCAAGAGACCAAATGTTGTGAGCCTCTAATCATTTATTTGAAGCTTGGTTTAACTAGAACCCTTGTGACAATAGTCTGGCAGGTTTGACACAAACAAAATTCACGACTCAGTAGTTAGCAATCTTTTCATATAATGTGTCTTAGAGTTGGTTACCCCGTCGATAACTCTTGTATACTATGGACGAGTAGATCATTCTATTTTATCGACCATGTGTCATTGTACACACTCGTTTTCCATTCATTGAGGAACGATCCTTGACTTGACTTTTATCTACCGTATCCTATTACGCCTTGTCTTATTCTTTATTAACAAGAGTCGAGGTGCAATACCCGGACTTTGGAATCCTT
>JANAVB010016200.1:195000-236558 GCA_029216955.1 Iris pallida
AGATCATGAACTGCCAGTCAAGACGGTCATATGCTTTCTCCATGTCCAGTTTGATGGCGACGTTCCCCCCCCTGACGGGAATTTCATGCAAGTGATCATCTCTTGAGCCAGGAGGATATTATCGGTGATATTGCGACCTTTGACGAAGCCGCTTTGCTCTTCGGAGATGATTCTGGGGAGGAGATCCGCCATTCTGGAGGCGATGATTTTAGAGATAATTTTGTTGGTGAAAGTGCAGAGGCTGATAGGTCTGAAGTCTTTAAAGGTCTCCGGGTTGTCTTTCTTGGGAATGAGAATGATGTGGGCGGAGGATATGGATTTCGGATACGTGGCTCCTTGAAAAAATGCGGTTGTGGCATCCCAGAGGTCGGACCGAATGATGTCCCAGCATGTTCGAAAGAACACCCCGTTGAACCCGTCCGGACCCGGAGCGCTGTTAGCATTAATGGACCACACAGCGGCCTTAACCTCGTCGGCGGAGGGAGGAGCGCGGAGGCTCTCGTTATCCCTGTCGCAAATCAGGGAGGGGATCTCGGACAGGAATCCGTCATCTTTAACCACGACCTCTTTAGCAAACATGTTGGAGAAGTAGTTCGTGGCTGCCGTCTGAATGTTCTCCTGACTGTTCAGAAGTTGGCCATTTTCATCGCGGATACGATGGATCTTAAGAGAGCTTCTGCGACCTAACAACATTTATGAAAGAAGCCAGAGTTCTTGTCCCCTTCCATGTCCCAAGTTAATCTAGCCTTTTGTCTCCAGAATTCAGTTCAACCCTGATTCTAGATTTGAGGATCGCCTTGGCGAGATTATATATATATATATTTATACACACAACACACACACATATATATATATATATATATAATATATTATACACACACACACACACACACACACATATATATATATATATATATATATATATACACACACACACACACACACACACACACACACACACACACACACACACACACACACACACACCACATATATATATATATATATATATATATATATATATATATATATATATGTGTGTGTGTGTGTGTTTGTGTGTATGTAAATATATATATATATTTACATACACACAAACACACACACACACCACATATATATATAATATATATATATATATATATATATATATATAAGAATAATATAGAATTTTTCCGGAATGGTCTCCCTATCCCTAGCTCCCCAAGCACCCAGACGAGATGTTTCCCCCTCCGGCGGTTTTAGCAGGCGCCGCTCGCGCCGCCTCCTCCAATGCCTCGCCCCCCTTCTCCCTCCCCTCGCTGTGGCTCGTTGCCGCGGCAGCAGCGCAGGGCTGCCATATCTCTGCGTCGGCCCGCGCTCGCAGGCGTCCTCCGCGGCGCGCTCGGGACGCCACCGTCCTCCTCCCTCCCCTCCGTCCTCGCGCGCCCCGACGCCCGCGCTCCCCCACCCTCCTCCCCCCATCTTCGTCTTCTCGCCTTGGTTGGTCCGACGATCAGATCAGGCTGGTTGTGCACAGTCGTGCGGCTTCGTCCGCCGCGCCCGCTGCCCCTGGTTGCAGCCTCGCCGCCCTCGCTGGTAGCGGCTCCGGCGGCCTCCGCCCGGAGGGTCTGCCCCCCCTCGTCCACTTGGAGTGTCCTCTGACCCCATCGCCACGAGTGCCTCGGTGGCCCGTCCGAGGCTACAGCAGCTCTCTGTCCCCCCTCGGGACCTGCGCGGCGATGGAGTGTTCGACCCCCTTGGGGGCTGGGCCCCTCGTGGCTTCTGCCTTTCCTGGTCAACCATCGGGAACAGCGCCCACTTTGGGCGCCAACTTTACTCTCCTGCGCAGACCGGAGGACCAGTTTTGTGCATCTCGTTTGCGCAGCCCTGAGGGCCCCCCCTTTGTGCGCAGCCCTGTGGGTGCCCCTCTCGTGCGCAATTCAGCGGGGCCTCTTGCTGGTGAACCGTCTGTGCAGCCCAACGGGCTCCCCCCTTTCTGTTGGTGCGGCTCCTTTGCGCAGTACTCTGGGTCTCCCTGCTGGTGCTTCCCTTGGGCTCTATCCCGGCCCTGGCTTTCTTGCTAGAGCTGGCCCCCCTCCTTGCGCTCCGCAGGCCAAGGCCCCCCTCGTGCGCAGTCTCAGCGCCCCCCCGCGCTAGGTTGGCGCAGTACGCCGCGGCCTTCCCCCTCCTTGGCGCCTGTTGGCCCGCCTCTCTCTAGCCTTCTGGCGCCTCCGGGGTCTCTCCCCCCCTCCTGCAGCGCCTTCGGCGCAACCCGGGCTTGCGCATCCCGGAGCCCGTTCGTGCCCGTGCAGTCTGGCGATCCACCTTTGGTTCCGCCCACTGCCCCGTCACTCCCCGGCTCCGCGGCTGGCGTCTCCTACGCCCAGGCCCTCAGGCCGGATCGGAGACCGCGCTCTCCTGCAGCTTCGGCTGAGATCCTCCTCCCGGACCTCGACCTCCCGCCTCCGGCCGATGGCGTCCCTATCCGGGTTCCCTTCGCCTCGTCTGAGATCCATTCCCTAGCCTCCTCTTTCTCCAAGTCGTTCATTCTCAAATTCGGCTCTGGATGCCCGAAGATCCCCATTGTCAAGGCTGCGGTCGCAGGGTGGGGCCTCTCCGCAGATTTCGGGTTGCCCCTCTCGACCCCAAGCATATGCTCCTCCACCTCTCTTCCGATTCGGACTTCGCGATTGCGCGTGCTAAAGGCACGGCCAGAATGGGAGCCCAGATCGCTAAAGTGGTTAAATGGTCTCCCGATTTCAATCCTAGATTTGACGCAACTATCATCTCCACCTGGATCACCCTCCCAACCTTCCCCTGGTCTGCTTCCCCGCAGCCGCTCTCAAACGTATCGCCAGCTCCTTCGGGACCTTGGTTGCAATCGCGGAAGAAACTCGCAATCTCTCCAAGTGCAACTACGCGAAGATCTGCGTGGAGTTAGACCTCTCAAACGACCCACCCAAACTCATAGAGATCGAGCTCGGAGACACATACCATAGTCAGGAGCTGATTTACGACAACAACATTACCTTCTGTAAACATTGTCAGATGAGTGGACATCTCATGCAGCATTGCTTCCGGCCCATCCCGAACTTAAGAAGAATATCCGCGCGCCCCGCGGACGACCTCTGCTCCCAATCACCCGTCCCCCCTACCCACATTTCGAATCCCGCTCCACCCTTCAGATCGATAGTCAGTCTCCCCCCACCCCCCGACTAATGCCTCTACCAGTCGGGCTATCGTCCCTTTTCATCCCTCCTCCCTCGCCCTGCACAATTCGTTTGCGCTCCTCTCAGGCACCACCCCCAATGAAGCTCCTAGCGACCCTGCATTCCCCTCCTCATCACCGACGGTCAACAGGATTCTCCCAAGAACAGCGGGCTCCCGAACACCGATCTCCCTCAGACAATCCAAATTCAACCTGAGATCACCTCACCTCCCTCCCTTGAGGTCCTCCATCCCACCATACACCCAAATAACCGCTCTCTACAACCAGGAAAGGTCTCGTCGGTTAGCAGTTCAGAGCAGGCCGAGGCTATTCGGACAGACCCAGACCCTCCTACTCCCACAGAAGGTGCTCTGACCTCTCACACCCACATCCTAACCGGCAGATTCTGGCAGGCGAAGGAAGCAGGGTTTCTAGATCGTAACAATCCCTTTTGCGCTCTGGAAGATCAGAACCAAGATTCTCTCATCGATGCGGTCGCTGAAGAGAGCAGTGATCAAGATCGGCCAACCGCCGAATCAGGAAGTAACGGACACACTTCCGCACCGACCAAGAGAAATACTTCCAAAAAGCACAAAAACAAACAAAAGCAGATGACGGCTAGGACTACCAGGTCCGCCTCGAAGCTCAATCATCCCCCCCTTATCCATCCGATGATTAACATCATCTCCTGGAATGTCAGAGGGCTCGGGAACAAATCGACCATGAACAGAATTCTCAGTCTCAAGAAGATTCACCGTATTGACCTCCTTATCATTATCGAACCCAAAATCCGCAAAAAAGACTTAAAGCCACTCAACTTAAGTTAGGCTTCCCGCAAGCTATCGCGGGCGGGAACGACATTTGGATCTTTCTTGCTCAAGACTTCCAATTTGGCACTATACAAGATTCCCCTCAAGCTCTCACTTGCTGGGTTGAACCCGGATCTCAAGTCTCGCTCCGTCATCTCCGCTGTTCATGGCAGTTGCGACATCCCCATGCGCCGTCAGCTCTGGGCAGACCTCCTGAGGACTCTCCCGCTGGGTCTGCCGTGGCTTTGCATTGGAGATTTCAACACGGTTGCCTGCATGAGAAATCGGGCGGTCGGCCCCCCTCCAAGCAAGCTATGGATGATTTCAATAACTTTACCTTTCACGGGAACCTCTCCCCCATCCCCTTCCTTGGCAGCGCTTTCACCTGGTGCAACATGCAAGAAGGCCGCAGGCGTCAATATTCCCGTCTCGATCGGGCGTTGATCAACGACGAATGGTCCGACATGGGGCTGATCACCAATCTTTCTCACCTCAACCACACCGAATCGGATCATTCCCCCTTACTTGTTCAAATCAGAAGCAATCAATCCGGGAACAAGAAAGCTTTCCGCTTCCTCAACTTTTGGCGACATCACCCTCAATTTAAGAACATTGTCGCTACGGCCTGGACCTCCGTCTCGGACATTGATCCCATGACCCGGATGGCGTCAAGGCTTAAAGCCACCCGCAAGGCTCTTTCGGCTTGGAGCAAAGAGGCTTACGGCGACATCTTTCAGGCCATTCGAGGCGGAGGATGACGTCACTCGTTCGGAGTTGGCCTTTACCTTCTCCAGCTCCCCGGAGAACCGCTCATCCCTAAACCTTGCCAGAGCTATTCTTAAATCTAGGTGAAAGTGGAGAATGAATTCTGGAAGCAAAAAGCCAGACTGAACTGGGACACCGCTGGTGACCGTAACTCTAAGTTCTTTCATGGTTGCGTCAAAGGCCACAGGAACAAATTAAAATTATACAGGATCCTAGACGACAATGGCAACCTTATCGACGACCAGGCCGAGATCCAGGTAGCTGCCGTTAACTTCTTCTCCAGCCTATTCACCAAGGAGCGGGTCGTTAGAGACGAGACACTTTTGTCGGTCATCCCTTCCATTATCCGAGCACGACAACGAGACCTTTTGGCTGCCATTGATGAGGAGGAAGTCAAAGCTGCGGTCTGGTCCATTAACGAGCACAGTGCCCCGGGGCCAGACGGTTTCAACGGCGTCTTCTTCAGAGACTGTTGGGACATCATTAAACTGGACCTTGTCGAAGCCACTATTCCTTCCTTCAAGGGGCCAGATACCCTAACTCCATCTCCTGCGCCAACATCATCCTTATCCCCAAAAAAGACAATCCGGAATCCTTCAAAGACTTTCGCCCGATCAGCCTCTGCACTTTCACCAACAAGATTATATCCAAGATCATTGCCAATCGGATGTCCGATCTCCTCCCCAAGATCATTTCCGAGCAGAGCGGGTTTGTTAGAGGCCGCAACATTACAGACAACATCCTTCTTGCGCAAGAGATGATCACGTGCATGAAGTTCCCATCGAGGGGGGGAACGTCGCCATCAAACTGGACATGGAAAAAGCATACGACCGCCTGGACTGGCAATTCATGATCTGGGTGTTCAGGGCCTTTGGTTTCTCCGAGACTTGGATCGACATCGTCTTCAGATCTATCAACAACGCGTGGTTCTCACCGTGATCAACGGCCAGGCGGCGGGTTTCTTTCGTTCGACCCGCGGGGTGAGACAGGGAGACCCGCTTTCCTCTACCATTTTCATCATTGCGGCCGAAGCTCTCAGCAGAAGCCTCAACAGCATGCCCGGCAGGCCCGGCTTCAATCATTTCCACACAACCACCGGCTGCCCTCTTATCACTCACCTGGCTTACGCGGACGATATCCTTATCTTCTCATCTGGGGACAGCGGTTCGATTGAGGTCGTTTTGAACACGATTGCCAGATACACTAGATGCTCGGGTCAACGTGTTAACAACAAGAGCGTCATCTATACTCATCACGAAGCAGACAGAACACACTCTACCCTGCTCGCCAACAAGACTCCTTCAGAACGGCATACCCCCCTTCAATTACCTCGGCTGCCCGCTGGTGTACGGCAGGGCCAACTCCGGCATTTACGACCACCTTGCAGACAAGATCCGCAAACGCATCTCCGGTTGGCACAACGCTACCCTTTCCCAGGAGGTAAAACGATCCTCATTAAACACGTTTTATCGTCCATCCCGATGTACATTCTGGCCGTCTGCTCCCCCCTAAGAAGGTGCTCCTTTCACTCGAATCTCTTTTCGCCAAGTTCTTCTGGGGTCAGAGCGACGGATTAGACAAGCACCACTGGGCAGGATGGGAGACGATGGCTAAACCCACTGAAGATGGCGGTCTAGGCTTCTGCAGACTCGCCCACATCGTGGATGCTTGCTCCTTAAAACTTTGGTGGAAGTTACGCACCGAGACCTCCTTATGGACGAGGTTCATGAGAGCTAGATACTCCAAATTCTCCCATATTTCGGAAGCGAACACTAACAATAGATCCTCGTCTTCTTGGCGCCGCATTACTACTCGGGGCCGCACAACCGCTGAACCTCTGATCCGTCTCCAGTTGGGGGACGGCAGCTCCCAGGCATGTCGGGAGAGGTGGTTAGGTGCAGACCTCATTCAGCCCAACATTCTCACTCCTCAGGGTTGCACCATCAGAGACCTTTGGGAGGGCAGTCCTGATTGGAATTGGAGGAAGGTCAATGATTGGTTTGGTCATGCGGCGGCCTCCAGGCTTCGTACCGCGAATTTGTGTATCACCGACACTCCCGACACTTGGCGTTGGTCCCCTAACCCTTGTGGGACTTTCTGTTTGGCTTCCGCCAGACGTATCGCCAGAGGAAGCGGGACGCCAAATACGGTGTACGCATTATTTTGGCAGGCTTGCATCCCCATCAAATGGTCCATCCTCATCTGGCGTGCTCTTCGCCGCAAGCTTCCGACGGACGACATCATCAGTTCTTGGGGTGTCAGCCTCGCATCCAGATGCCACTGCTGTAATGAGCCCAATTCCGAATCCGCAGATCACGTCCTTCTTTCGGGGGAGCTGGCCGCAGGCACTTGGACCCATCTTCATCAGAGGCTTAATATGGAACAACCGACCGGGGGCTTCTACGATCTCTTGGCCTCCTGGTCCCGTTCCCACGGGCATCAGATCGTAGCGGCCGCTGGTATTTGGGTTCTTTGGAAGAACAGGAACAAGTTCCGTTACGAAGGACAACAACTCTCCCCTCCTCAACTGTTTAGAGAGGTCATCAGACAATGCTTCAAAGTGAGGAGGCGCTGTTCCCATGTCTCCAACTTGTTCTGGGAGAACCTGGCCTAGGCCGCTTCTTCCCCCTTCTTGTCGGGTCGCATGTGCACTCCGCGACTCTTGTTTTCGGTTTTTGGTCGCCTCTGCGCGCTTACTTGTATAGGCTTCGGCTTTTTGCGCCTATATTATCAATAAATGTTTAATTTTCTCAAAAAAAAAAATAATAAATAATAATATAATATATATATTATATAATATATATAATATATATATATATATAATATAATTTTATTATAAAAATATATATAATATATATATATATATATATATATATATATTATATATATTATATATATATATATATAGATATATATATATATAGAATATTATATATATATATATATATTCTATATAATATATATCTATCTATATATATATATATATATATATATATATATAATATATATATATCTATAAAAAAATATATATATATATTTTTTATAATAAAATATAGATATATATATATAATATATATATATATATAATATATATATATATATGTAAGTGTATATATATAGATATACACTTACATATATATATATGTAAATATATTTATTTATATATTCATACACATATATAATATATATTCGTATTCACATACACTTACACACTATTATATATATATATATATATATATATATATATAGATATATATATATATTATATAATATAATATATATATATTATATATATATATATATATATTTTTTTTTTTTTTTTTTTTTCATATTCACATACACTTATATACATTATTATATATACTTTTTTTCATATTCACATACACTCACATATACACTTACATACACTTACATATATATATATATATATATAATATATATATATATATATATATAATATATATATATATATATTCATATTCACATACACTTACACACATATATATAATATAGGGTTATTTTGTATAAGGGTACCAAGTTTTTGATATAATTAGACTTTGGGTACTGGGTTTGTCCGTTTTAGACTTTGGGTACTGTACTAACTTTTATTGACACATTTTAGTGATGAACATTCGTAAAAAAGTCTTATTTCGTCACTGAAAGTTCACTTTTGTCACTAAAATGTGTCACTAAAAAATTTGAGTACCCAAACTCTAAACGGACAAATTCAGTACCCAAAGTCTAATTATATCAAAACTTGGTACCCTTATACAAAATAACCCTATAATATATGTGTGTAAATGTATGTGAATATGAATATATATTATATTTTGAATTATAAATAAATATATATATTGTGTACGTGTATTTTTTTATATATATATTGTGTACGTGTATTATAAATATATTTATAGGTGTATATATATATATATATAATATATTTATATAGGTGTACATGTGTATGTGTTATAAATATATATATAGTAGATGTATATGTGCATGTATATACAAATACATAAATATATAGGCGTATATGTGTATATATATACAAATATACATATATATTATATATGTGTATGTGTACATATAGATATTATAGATGTACACTTAATAAATAGAAATAGAAAAAAAAATAGCCAGGCCACCCGGCCCAAGCCAGGCCAGTCCAGACCTGGCCTAGTGAGACCCTACGCCAATAGCATATCCAGACCCGAGCCCCTTCATATAAAACGACGCACAAATACATTGAGAGAGATCGAGAGAAGTTCGTCTAAACCCTAAACTCCTCCGCCACCCTCTTCGTTTGCCTAGGTGGCCTCTCCACGATCGTGCGCCGCTGCGCGGGTCGTCGGACGGCAGCTGGAACCTACGCACGGACAACGCCACGGCAGCGACAGCAGCAGAAAGGCTGTGCGCGCCCCAAATTATGGTACGATTCCTCCCTCCCCGTGCCTCTATTTTTCAATCCAGTTTGTTCATTGCGTAAACAACCTATACCACTTTAAACCCTTTCATGTAGTTTTGATTTAGGCGACTAATTCAAGAAAATCGAACCAAAGTTCGAGAAAAACCTGTCCAAAACAGGACAGGAACCCGTCCCAAAGACCCAACTTGGAAGGCGGTTTATGATATGTATTAAGAATTCTGGGAAACTAATTAAAGGCAGTTATAGACAACATATAGGACTTCATAACCCTTTTTGTGGATTTAGAAATCATCGTCTACGTGTCGAGAATCAAATCCCGAAGTTTACCAAAACCTGTTTAAAAATCAATAAAATCTTTCGATACGACGTGCGTCCCGCCAATCTGGGCGACGTGGTCACGAACCGAAAGTATCAAAAGGTGCGTATCGGCTTCGTAGAAATGTGGTCTTTGACGAAATTCAATTGGTTGCGTGTGCGCGACGAATTTGATACGTATCCGTCAAAATTCATCGTATCGGCCTCTGTGCCAATTTCCTAATTACTTCGTGCACGTTCGTCAGATCGAGACGAAACTTGGGCTAACAGGGCCGTATCATTTTTCTGGTCCTGTATGCCAAGTTTGGTCCGATCCTGTGACAGTTGATCAGATCGCCTTTTTGTAGGCCCCACGTCCGATTCAACGGGCGATTTTGTGCACGGCCCGCCGAAATCTAACTTTGGACATACGGTTGGGTTCTTATCAAAAAACTGGACCTGTTGACATATAGATTGATGACTTTAGAGACCATAGACTCTGGCACGCTTTTTAGTGCAGTCCAACGGCGGACACCGTTTTGATCCAAAATTACCGTTTTGCTCCTGTATCCAGAATTGGACTTAAGGACAGGCAATTCTAGCTAATTTGACTATTCTAAAAATGTTGGTAATGTTTATTTCAGCATCCAGAGACTTCTGCATGTGTTGACTGATTGTGGCTCTTTGAGTGGTATAGTATTATCGGTTTCACCAGCACATGACCACAGGCGAGTATATCTCTGATAGTTTTTGTATTTGATTATCTCTATACTTCTTGTATTAATATTATTTTACATTGATATTATGTTAATTCTTGGCACGCTTGTCACACGAGATAGTAGTTATGGATTCTAACATGTTATTCGTGACCATATATTTTCGTGTTCGTGACCTGTTTGAATCCATGGGTACTAGCCGGACAGGGAAGTACATTAGTAGACAAGTAAACATACCCAGAAATATCTCCAAAATATCTATTCTTGCCTGATAGCAGCTGCACACGACACGTGCAGGGTGGCGGATTTACCCTTTAGCCATTTACATGTCGAAAGTGTATTTCAAATCACTTGTTAGATATAGTCTTGCTGTATTACAGCTCTTGTCGTTGCTTGCCTTGTGTACCATATCTTCCTGCTTTTACTCGCATGATTTCCTACCATGATTTCCTGTTTATTCCTTATCATGTTCTCAGTATTATTACAAATTTATGGATTTCGTTATTTATTGATTCTATTGTGAGATTGTACTCGTTCCATTCCTGACTGAAAACCAACATTTTTCAGGTTTAGCGGCGATCACTCTTAGCACTGGAAAGGCATGGGTATGCTGAGGTTAACCTTGAAATAGATAGCCATTGTATCATTTTCATAAATTGTGAGAACTTTGTATTCTCTTTAATTTTAAATATTGTAAATGTTGTAATAAATTTAGAAATGTGAATGAGCAATAAAGTTTATTTTTTGAGCATTTATTTTCTTACGGGCTTGACAACGTTCTACTACGCCGACTCTGCGACGTAGGCTGGCTTGGACACGTCTCGTATCTGAAAAGCGGGTGCGGGTCGTGACAGCCGTCTATGCGCTCAACATACATTCTATTATAAATAGCAGGGTGCCACACCCCTGCAAAAGGCTGGCAACCTTCAAAAGAAAAACAATTTCTTCACGAGCTAGAGACTGTATCAGATAGTCCACAGAGTAAGGCAGAGTTAATAGCACTTTCCCGAGCCTCCACCATCACCCCCAGAATCAAAACTAAACAATTGTACTTAGATTGTTTCCTAGGATTTCTTTCTAGGCTTTTCTTTGTACAAGCGAGTTTGCAATCAATTTCAGTGTTCTATAATACCTATCTTTGATTTTTTTTATGGCAAACACGATGGTGACTCCGCTGGAGACTTCCTTCTCTTTCAATGAGAAGTTGGTGACGCAATCTGACGCATCCAAGCTTGGTTCTACACAGCAGATGCTTTTGGTTCGTTTTGACCAACAAGCCTTCGAAGAATTGCTCTTTGAAGGAAGCGCCAGCCCGTCTCAGAAGCGAGCCAACCTAAAGAGGACTCGCAAGATGTCGGTGCGCAAAACGGTTGCCTCCGACCAAGTTCTCGAAGAAGCTCCTTATGCAGCCCAAAATGGTGACCATAACTCTCCTGCGGCTTTGTTTCCAACTGCGGAGGACCCCACTGTCCCCAAATCCAGCAGAGGAAAATACGACTGCTAAGTTTTTGGAGGCACAAGGGAAATCCATACGGACAAAGAAGAAGCCGCATAGAGGAGATCGACAGTCTGTCCATGCGGCAGCCAACTCTGGCCGTAGGAAGATGATACATGTGGCAGCTAGCTCTAGCCGCAAGAAGATGGTCCATGCGACGATCAATTCTGGCTTCAAACAGGACATCTCATGCGGCCATGTCAGAAGCTCTATGTTCGACCGCCCCTCACGCGGCCCTGACGCCATACGGTCCACTGAGGATACGGGATGGATCAATCAGGACCTTTTACTACGCGCCTTTGGGTGCTAAGTCAAAAAGTCTAGGGCAGTGCAGGCCTAACCAGCCCAGCCAACTGTCCAAGTCGCTGACTGTCAGCGGGCCCCGTTGACTGTTACACGGGCTCCTGACAGAAAGTTGTACAGAACCACCCGCGTCCAGTCCCCCAGGGCTAACGGATAGGGTGGGTCTTTAAAGTCTCCCTCTAAAGATCCAGAGCAAGTGCTTTTACTAGCCACGAATCAGGAAGCAAACATGATGCCTAAGCACCCGTGCGCTTGGGATTCCCGAGTTCACAAGTTTGGTACAAAGGTAGAGCATCTTCCTACCGACTTACGTGACGTGATTACTCACAAACGTAAGACGGCAGCATCGGCATGCAATGAGTCCCTCTCGGAGCTTCGTTGCACCCAAGTCATCATCAACTGCTGCTGCGACAAATCAGCAGCACCGAGGATCGACAGTCAGTTTTCCAGCGACTGCAGCAGCCAACACCTGTCCGATAACAACTCAAAAAACAGGTGCAAATTCTAGGGGATGAGGAGTTTCCTTTCGCCTCCTGTAATTCAACTCAAAAGTTCCTCCTGGCAAGGGAGAAAAGAAGACAGGCTCTTCTAGCCCGACCATCTCGGCCAGTATTGCAAGGAGACCCTCAATTGGGGGTTCACATCAACCACAGGAGGTGTCTATTTAGGCACTCGATCCAAAAAGACTTCCGGCACCCGGGGTGGACCTTCGGCCTCCTTGAGAGTAGGTAAAGTTGGGGGTAGCAGTCCCCTCAATGTATGCGACAACCCGGTGTACCAAGAGCACATACAGGGGGTAGAAGTCCTCCAAAACTGTGCAACAGACCCACATTTCCCTGAGGGCCACTATCCTCACCAAGACGATGTGGCTTACTACACAGGGGGTAGCACCCCTTTCGAGTCAGAGGAAGATAATATTCCGACATTCCCTGACGATTTCTCTATACAAGGATACGGCACAGAGAGTACCTCTGCCACAATCCCTTCCACCTCTATCCACGTGAGGACAGTCTTTACGACTGACAATGATCAAGAAGCGCCTTCTGACCGACAACGGCTAGAAGTGCTGGAAGCCATGCTCCTATCCTTGGTCAAGTCCGTAGACGAAATCAAAGTCGCCTTGCCAACTCAACCAGCAAGGACGCCCGGACAAACAAGCTTGGGACCCGTAGTCAACACGGACTCCAACACGATTGCCCCTTCTTTGGGCGATGATCCCTTAGAAGCATCCGTTCCCTCAGCTGCAGATGAAGTCAAGGAGGCAAGGAGGGAAGTCCAGAAGCTTCGAACGATGTTCAATGCCCAGGACTCCTTTTGGGATCTTAGAATACGACAGCCATATCCTGTTACATGGAGAGACGTGCCTTTTCTACCGCAGTTCAAGCACATGTTCCTGGAGAGATTCTACAAAGTGGAGCATGATGTGACAATATCATCTCTTATGGATGTCGTTCAGGGAGAGAGGGAGCTGACAAGGAACTATATCGAGCAGTTCCGCCAAACCGTAATGAGGTTGCCCCAAGACAATCCCGAGAGCTCCTTGATTGAAATCTGCCAGAAGAAGCTGCTCCCTGCAATTAGCCTCTGGATGGGTGACGATCAGTTCAGGGATTGGACAACCTTTATCATAAGCGCTACCAATGCAGAGGCAAAATTAAAGAAAGCTCGCCAGTTGGGATTATACATCCCAGATAGAGAAGATAAGGGCAGATGTCCTGGGTCCACCTCCGGTAACAGCAACAGTGGCGCCACCACTAACCGGGACAACAAGGGGAAACAGGCTATGGTTACTGATGCGACTTGCAAGGGGACCCAAAGTATTGTCATGTCAAAGCTATCTTCGATATGCTCCAGTAACAGCAACAGTGGCGCCACCACTAACCGGGACAACAGTGGCGCCACCACTAACCCGAACAAAAACAGGCGAAAGGTCCGTGGCCCAAGGTCAATTACTCATTTAAAGATAGTCATGTCAAAGCTATCTTCGATATGCTCTTGCAAGGGGTAGGATCCAGCTCCCTCCACCAAGGCGCAAGCCCCAAACAGCAGAAATTGAGGACCCAAAGTATTATCACTTCCACCGCTATGTCCATCATGCTACTCATGATTGTTTCCAATTGAAGCGGTACATTCAGAGTCTTATCGACTCTAAAGCTCTATCGATAGACTTTGAAGAGGTTACCGTGGCGGCAAACTGGTGTCTATTCAGTTCGGCAACTTCCCTCCAACAAGTACTATAGACGGGGTAATACCTGTCCCTCGGACAACGATAGAGGTTACTAATCTTCCATCCATCCGGAGCTAAACATCTGGATTGGTACCTCTCACCACATTGCGAGGAGAGATCATGTGGGTGCATCCAGACTTGGTGCCCGAAGTTACCCAGGTGGTGCCATCTTCCACCAACAAGAGAAAGGGCAGGAAGTCTAGAGCCTGCCATACAATTTTAGCTGAAGCTGAAGAAGCTGTAGATGTTGTTACCCGGTCTGGAGCACAAGTCCAGCCCGTACGGGATAGTCCAGCCGAAGATCCTCAGCCGGCAACGTTGTCTCCCTCTGATATTCCAAGGCCATCTCAGCCTCAACTATGGGACAAATCCAAGTCAAAGGAAATAGCTTCGATAGGCCACTCCGCAATGATGTACCTCAGGGACTGGAGAGACCTTCCAACTTCAACATATTAGCACAATTGGCTTTTACGCCAGCAAAGTTGTCGCTATATATATGAGCTCCTAAGGCTCTCCAAGGATCTTCGTGTCGCATTAAGTGAAGCACTCCAGAATGCTGATGCCTACTTAGCTCAGGTCAAGCCTCCAGGCGAAGACCCGCCAGCAGATTTACAGGGCGGCAATAGCACAAATGCAATGCCCAACATCATATTTACTCTGTAGGACATGTTGATCAAGTCTAATTTGCATGATCGCTCCTTATACTACACTGGATATAGGCGACATCAAGGTGGATCGGATGCATACCGACCCTGGCTCGTCAATAAGCATCATCCGAAAAGCCTGCTCCAACTTCTTGGCATCCCTATGCATCGGCTAGCGATAACCAATACACTAGCAGTTTTAACTCGGGGAGGAGCTATCCCCTAGGATCCGTTGAAGTGCCAGATTGGTGACCTGAAGACGGAGGTTACCTGCTACGTCATAGACGTAGACACACCTTACAATATCCTATTGGGGCGTCAGTGGATACATGACTATATGATCGTGCCATCCACCCTCCACCAGTGCTTCAAGTATGTCAATAGACACGACTTCGTGAGGACCGAATTTCGACATCGATCCCTTCAAAGGGTTGAGTCTTATTATTCTTCGGAGGCTTGTTTATATGAAGAATCCAAGAAGTACATCATTAACAAACTGGAGACCATCATAGGGCCAGAAGAACCCTTGATAATTCATCTCTAGACTCAAAAATCAGGCAAAGCAGCACCCCTTATCGTAACCTTGCGTGAAGAGGTGCCTGGTTCTCTCGTTCAAGCTATACAATCGGAACCAATGGTCAGCCGACTCCCAAATTTAAGAGCCAAAGCTCATCATAGGGCCGATGGTGATCCAATTACCAAAATCCATCCGAAGACCATCGAAAGATACAGAATCCCTTGCTGAGCTAATTGTCACCCGTCATCCCAAGACGAGCGACAACTAAATGCCTATCCGACATACTCAAGCAAGCTAATATTTCAAGTTCGACCCTTGGTGGTCAAGTTGCCCAAGATGGCATCCAAACCTTTGGGATCGCAGGGGTAGCCGAAGAGGACGTAGAACTCGTCAAATACCTGGTGGCACAGACGGATGATACCTCTCCTGATGATGTAATCCACATGGACAGAGTTCCTTATCTCATCAATAAGAGGCTGTCGATAAAAAAATATACTACCTAGAGTGTCGAGTTATGTACATCAGGTACCCCTGAACTTACACTCTGTTCTTCCCCCGAGGGGACTCGTATTGCATCTCTACGAGTGAGAAGTCACGTATATTAATACCTCTGAACTTTCGCTTTGATGTTTTGACTACCATATATCACGCCCATATCACCCCTGTTGGGTTTCGTTTCAAAATCTATTACCTGCACCACCAGTGCGCAGAAGGATAATAGGTCCATAAAACATATCCTAATCTATTGCTTGCACCATCAGTACACAAAAAGGGTAATAGGTCCACAAAATTCCCCCGACGAGAAAAACAACCACGTCCACATTACCTCTGAGTTGTTTTCCCATCCATCACTGACAAATCACCAATACATAGTACTTCCATATTGATAGCACCTCTGAGTTGTTCTGTGTATCCCCATCTGGCCTACTCCTACCACGTCCTTATTACCTCTGAGTAGGGAGGCTATACTTCAGACCCATATTTACCACGTCCTCATTACCTCTGAGTAAATATGTCGGTCTTCTCTCCACTTGTTATCGGTACTCGCATCACCAGTACACAAAAATGGTAATAAGTCCACAAAAATTATCCTAATCTATTACTACTCGCACCATCGGTGTATCAAAGGGTAGTAGGTCCACAAAATATCTTTCAAATCTATTTGCTCGCATTTTCAAAAATGCACCAACGGGCAATAGGTCCACAAAAGTCCCCCCCCAAGGGATGTTCTTCATCAAAATTCCATTACAAGCTCCTCAGAGCGGAGTGAATGTATTCTGCCCTATCAAAAAAAAGAGAGCAAAGTCTACTACTCATCAGCAATACACAACTTGCTAAGAATGCCCTCCAGCTGTGCAGTTGAGCGCTCAATTCTCAGTTGGACTCGGCATTCAGCTTCCAATTTCTTCAGTGCTCCCTCTAAAGCCTGAGACTCGTGTGACTTCGTCAGTCTCCTTTCAGATCTTCTTACTCTCTTGACGAGTGGCTTGGAGCTCAATCTCCAGAGATGTTAGCCTAGCCTGGAGCTGGAGGAGCTGCTCGTTAGTTTCGGCCATAGCACGAGTGATGGTTTCCTCACGAGTCAAAAAATCTCTCCCTCCCGGCTCAGCTTGTTATACTTAAGGGACAACTTCGGAGGTCCTTCTCCAAGGAGGGCTTGGTTGTCTCTTGAACAGCCTTCACACCTTTTCTACCTGATACAAGAAAAGCATGCTCCTGCTCCACCATGGCAGACACATCGACTTGTCGTAGTTTCTACAACTGGATTAGGCACTGATTAGCCTCTGCCAACCTGTGCTCCAGAAGGACGCCACCCCTTCTCCACCCGGAAGCATCTTCAGTAGGGCAATCTGGCCTTGGGCGCAGTGGTGGGCTATAGCAAATAAAGTCCCCCTCCTCAAAACAGCCTTGACCCCCCGTTTTAAGTGACGAAAAAGCTCTCGACTATGTCCCTTGACGATTCGTCTAAATTCTCCAAAGAGGACGGCGTCGAAGGGATAACACATAAGGAAGTCGAAGGCGTCCGGGAAGGAGGCACACTCGAGCTTGATGATCCTGTCAAAAGGGAAATAAATTCTGAACAATGAGACTCCCGCACAGCAGTAATCTCCTCTTCCGCAACCCGAAGAAGCTGAAGACTAGTCAGAGCGGCAATTTCAGTCTCCGGGGAAGAGGTAGCTTCAACCAACCCAGCACCCACCTATGCTGGTGTAGGAACCGCCGCCTTCGCTGTTGGTGGTACAAGGGGCTTTGAACTCAGCTCAGCAGGGTTCTTTTCAATTTGAAGGAGGGGAGGCCCATTTTTTCTCTTCGGCAGGAGGTTTGCCCTGACGTCGTCCGCTATCCCCTCCTCCGCGGTCATATCTGTCACGCCCCAAAAACTAGAATACTGGAGAGAGAAGGGGCCGACACAGCCAGCTACGTATATTGAAGTGCAACCCACCTCGCTATACGGTCACGGCTGTCTAGATACATAGGGTTTAACTACAAGCCATCTATCTCTTATGGTCATGAACAAGCCTATTGTCTCAATCTCAAGCAAGTAATAGCAGCTACAAGATGTCAGAGCACCAAATATACGATAGTAAGGTATCCCATACATTACATATTTGGATGATCATGATGCTAGTCATACAAAATGTGAAGACTAGCAAAGTTTCAGTCATACATGATCAACCCTAGGATTTATTGACCGTGCTACAGCCCGTAGGCAGACAGTAAGTAAAGTGCAATCGAGCTAACATGTGCTCATCGGCTAAACGTCTCAAAAAATACTTTTACAGTAGAGTGGGAGAGCAAAAATAAACACACTCGTTACCAGGCTTACGCCTGGTGGTCACCATCTGGCTAGAAGGTAGGGAGATCCTCTGGAGCTGTCTGGTATCTGGCCATGCAAAACCAGCTGGGTCAGATCCCAGAAAGAGCAAGTGCCACAAAGGAGGCTTCACTTAAGAACTAAAACCAGCATATCAGAACATAAAATAAGAAGATAAATAAGACATGAAATCTAAATAGGGCAATAAATATCAAGAAGATGAGAAGTTATTCCGATCAGTTATCGATAAGGTAAGCATAAGCAATCATGTTACCGAAGTAACCAGGTACTGGAACCAGACAAAACTTAGACTGGTTAGACTCCATCCAATATTCACGGCCAAGCAATAAGTATGGCTTGATACTTTAACTAACTAGGGTTATCACAGGTCTAGTTACTAGCAAGATGCAATGAGATGTTCCAACAGCCACAAGCCCTGCAGACCATCCAGGTTATCCGGACAGAATTAGGGGTTGAGTTCATATGGGTACATCGTCCAAGAAATGCATGTACCCTTAAGTAGCTTGAATGGTGCAACATGATAGTGTGCTGGAAATGTACCCTACTCGACGGTAGGCTACAAATCCCATGATGGGGCGCCCAGATACCGGGATTGCCTGTAGCTGACTGCTGGATTATTCTAGTTATTAGCCTTAGCCAGTTTCAGTAGGTACCCCTGACCGTGGTACTCAGGGTCCCTGCCCTAGATGTAACGCCCCAGTCCCAAAATACTTGGGACCAGATACGTATCATGCCAGCTGCATACATACGAAGCACACTCCAATATATGGAAACCTTGTATGTATACATAAGCTGTAAAATATAGTAATCCAAGACAAACTAATCTCATCCATAATAAAAAGAATAATAGTATAAAATCAACTTGAATATTTATGGTACAATCGTTGGGCGGAGACAAAGTCCACTACCAACTATCAAAAGGAGATAAAGTACACAATAAAATGATCCATGAAAGTATCAAGACGAACCAAGAGCGTCCATCTTCGAAGGAATGGAGAAGACCACAATCTTGGCTAAAACACCTGCAGTAAATCATGAAAGCACACACCTGGAGAGATAACCAGGTCCTCAGAGGGACGTAGCAAGATACAGGAAGAACATGCCATTATAACTGCATAAGTAAAAATACTATAAACTACAACACAACAGGGTTCCTAACCATCTATGTGATATGTACTTTGAGGACAACGTTCTTCGCAGGGGCTGTAACGGATTCACGCAAGCAAGTAATAAACAGTGGCCGTCAAGTAGCGCTCATCCGAGACACTATCGACCGGGCAGCAGGTAGTGCTCTCCGAGTCACTATCACCCATAAATGTGTAAAAAGTAAATGTAGCCCCTACGCTAGTAGCTGTCCCCTCTCCCCAATGATACTATACATGCATCGTAACCACGACCACGTGTCATTTCCACAACACGGGCTTATAATAGATAACTGTCAAGTCTTCTAACATGCATCTATTGACAGTTATTCCTACGCATGCGCACGGGTGATCAGCCAACACGCAAGTGACCACTACATGATACTCACAACTCACAACTCGTGATACAATCGTGACAAAGTTAATGACATGCATCATATTGACGGAAGTCTCTTAACTCTAGGTCCACAGCAAAAAAAATAATAAATAGGGAATATAGATACAATAAATGAAATAAAATACAACTAAATATAAGCAGTAAAGATGGCAAGGTATCTTGCCTGAGGTTATGTGCAAAAGAGAATAATCTAGTAGCTCGAACAGACAAATAAACGAAGCAAGAAAAGCCAAATCCCGCAGATGACTCCGGATGCTGCAACAAATATTACGATCGAGTTTGGAATAAAAGATATGTCTAGGAAATGCCTGTCCAAAAGTTAAATTTTGAAACAGGGGCAAAATCATAATTTTGGGTCAAAACGATGTTCGCCGTTAGACCCGCTTTGTACCGAAATGCGTGCCAATATCTACGGTCTCTAAAGTCGTCAAACTATATGTCTACGAATTTGTTTTGATGAGACGAACCCAACGGTATGTCCAATTTTGGATTCCGGTGGGCCGTGCACAAAATCGTCCGTTGAGTGGGATTGTGGGCCCGCCAAAATAGCGTCCCGATCAACGGTCTCAGAATCGGACCAAACTTGGCTCACAGGACCAGAAAAATATTTTGAGTCCAATGGCGTAAGTTTCATCGCGATATGATGAGTGTGCCCAAAGTTGTGACTAAATTTGCAGAGGGTCGATACGGGGTATCTCGACGGATACGCACTGATTTCGTCGCGCACATACAACGAAATCGGGTTCCGTCAGTTCCCACAAGTCGACAACCTCCATACGCGCCTTTCGATGCATATAGTACGCGATCACGTTGCCCGGTTTGTCGGAGCGCACGCCGTATCGGGTGTTTTTTCCACTTTTGAAAACAGAATTTACAATTTCTCGGAAAACTTTAACAACGTGTAACTTTCTACATACTAGATAAAAGTGAATCCAAAAGGTGCGTTACAATCTCGGTTAGGTTGTCTTTGACTGTCTTCAGTTAGTTTTTATGAAAGTTTAATAGACAGCGAGAAAAGTGGCCAACAAGTTGGTGTTTCAAAACAATTTTTTAATATTCAGAAAAGTGGGTTTTTCTTCAAATTCGTCTCAATTTTTCGAGCAAGTTGGATGGCCATGTCAAAATCCACCTGGGGGATCTTGAAGAGGGTCATGGGGGCTACGCGTAGAAATTCGTAGATCGAAAAATGATCGAACTAGATGGAAGAAAACTAGGACAGAAGGTGAGTACCTCGCTGTTCCGTTACTGCTGCCGTTGTCGATGGTTCCTTTGTCTTCTTCGCGAGCATGGCTTCGACATGGTGCGTCCGAGCTTCGCCGTAGAGTGTGGGAGGAGGAAGGAGGAGGAAGGAGGTGGAAGAAAAATTTAGGGTTTTTCCAACACTTATATATATATATATATATATATATATATATATATATATATATATATATATATATTATATATATATATATATATTAAAAGGGGTTCGGCCCCTTGCGGCCAAGCAAGGGATGCTGCTACATAAAGGGTCGGCCAAGCTTGGCATGCTTGCTGCTTGGTTTTGTGGTGGCGCCCATATGCATGCTGCTGCCGCTTTGTTTTTGTATGTGGTGGTCGGCTGCCACATGGTGGGGCCGACCACCACATGGGTTTTGCTTTCCTTTTTTTTTCTTCTTATCTTAAATCTTTAATATATTATATATATTTTTTAATATATATATATATATATTAAAAAAAAGTCTATTTAAAATATATATATTATATATATATATATAATATATATATATATATATATATATGTACATATCCATAAATATACCAAAAAGTCTATTTAAAATCCAAATACCATTTAAAATTCAACTATCCATAAATTTAATATATTGAGCATATCTACATATATATAAATTCAATCCTTAATAAATCAACTCAGATAATAATAATATTTAAATAGGAAAACATGTTTATTAAATCTCCACAAAATAAAATAATAATAATCGTCCCAATGGGTGAACTTTACCGCTCACCCATGTATGGGTCCAGAAAATTGTACCGTCTTGTAAAATATTATTTTATTAATAAAACATAAATTTTGTACCAAAAGTCAATAAATATTCAAGAAGTCTCAAAATTATTTAAAAATATTTGTACACATGAAATGTTCCTACATGGCCATCTTAGTCACCACCATGCTCACATGGGCTTAAATTTTGTTCGGGCCCTGTTCGGGCTGACTTGGCCAAACCGGGTCATCAAAAAAATAAAATAAAACCATAAATTGTATAAATTCATTTTTAAGTCTAATAAAAAAATAATTAAAAAATAGGGGTTTACACTAGACATGATGTAAGACAATACTGGTTCATTTGTGCAAACACAATCGCCCACGGTGTCCAATCCATTCATTCTGGTCATGTCATGCTAGCCGTCGCAACAACATATCGAGGTATATCATGCTAGGTTTACTTATCTAGAGTGCGCCACGACGGGCCACTATCATGTCATGTTACTTGTCAAGAGTGCACCACGACGGGTCAATATCGTGTTCTATCCCTACAATATCATGTCGTGTTCATGTGAAAGTCATGCCAATATTAAAATCATGCCACGTCCAACACATAACCCTGCCATGAGGGTTGCCGCAAAAGACTGGCCGCATGGGGGTTGCTGCAAAAGGCTGGCCACACGGGGTTTGCATAAGGCTGGCCGTATGGGGTTGCCGTAAAAGGCTGCCGCATGGGGTTTCCGCATAAGGCTGGCCGCATGGGGTTGCGCAAAAGGCTGGCCGCATGGGGTTGCCGCAAATGGCTGTTCTTCTTCTCCAAAGATCCGAGAAGAAGAACCATGGAAGCCACGGCTTCCAAGCTCCATTAATCCTGATTTAAAGTCAAAATTCGAACTTCCATAGGTCAAAACGGGGTAGAACGAAATTCTCTACAACATGGAACAATTAAAACTTGAAAATAACAAGGTTTAATAGATCAAAACCTAAGAAATCCAAAATGTAACAAACTTAGATCTACATGAAATGAACCATGGAAATTAAAAATGCTAAGTACTAAAGTGTCTTAGAATCTCGTGAGGAAGACAATGGAACAACAAAATTGAGTTCCTCCATGAAGCAAGTTGCACTTGCCTAAGCTTAGTAGGTGGAGAGGTTAATGGAGGATGAAGAAGAAGTAAATAAAGAAGTGAATGAGGAGAGAGAAAGGGGTTGGTGGCTTATAAAGAGGGGGTTAGCATGTTGGGCCAAGTCCTAACAAACCGAGCCCAACCAAATATACCAAGCCAAGCCAAGCCGGACCAGAATGAACCCAAAATAAACTAAGGCAAGATTAAACCAGGATCAAGCTAAGCAAGACAAGTCTAACTACGGGTCGAGATTCCGTACACGTATACTGGAAATACGTATAACGAAAATGGAGGTGACAACTCTACCACCTTAAAAGAATTCTTTCCTCGAAATTTAATCAAGTGGCTAGAGATGTCGGGGCAAGCTATTAATCATAAGCAAGCTACGACTAGCAGTCAACCAAGCAATCATTCATGCAAGCAAGGAATTAAAAACGTAAGGTATAAGGAAGACATTATACCTTATGAGTCAAATAGGTGTGGATATCGTGAGCGGATATCATCCTCACACTCCCACGTTGACTCACCCACGGAGTAATGACCCCAAGCAACACGGACTAACTTGATAGTCTTGTTTTTGAGTATCTTCTCTTTTCGGTCCAATATGGATACGGGTCTCTGCTCATACGAAAGGTTGGTACCAACAACCAATTCTGAATGATCAAGGACATAACTCGGATCCGAAATATATCGTCGCAATTGGGATACATGGAAGACATTATTCACCTCACGTAACGACGACGGAAGAGCGAGACGATAGGACACATCACCTACTCGTTCTAGAATGTCGAACGGCCCTATATACCTAGGACTAAGCTTTCCTCGTATGCCGAAATGAATGACGCCATGGGTAGACGAGATCCTAAGGAATACATGGTCGCCGACAGAAAATTCAAGAAGACGACGATGAGAATCGGCCCAATGACGCTGGCGATCTTGTGCAACTCGAAGATGATCTCTGACTTGCCTGACCACCTCAATAGTCCGTATAATCATCTCTGGACCAATCATCTGCCTCTCGCCTATTCATCCCATGCTAACGAAGATCTGCACTTTCTGCCGTATAAGGCCTCAAAGGGTGCCATCTGGATACTGGCCTGGAAACTGTTGTTATAGGAGAACTCCATGAGATGTAGGTGATCTTCCCACGAATACCGAAGTCGAGTGTACATGATCGTAACATATCTTCAAGAGTCTGGATCGTGCGTTCTGACTGACCATTTGTCTGCAGGTGATAAGCTGAACTGAACTTGAGACGAGTCCCCAAACTTTTCTGAAGACTGCCAAAAGTGCGATATGAATCCTGAATCTGTGTCGAATATAATACGACTGGTACTCCATGCAACCTGACTATCTGTGTGAGGTACATCTCTGCAAGCTGGTCCGTCGACTGATCGATTCTGAAAGGGATAAAATGAGCTACCTTGGTGAGTCTGTTGACTATAACCCAGATGGCATCTCTCCCAGCTGGGGATCTAGGTAACCCAGTTATAAAATCCTTGGTAATGTGTTCCCATTTCCATTCTGGTATCGGTAAAGGTTGAAGAAGTCCAGCCGGTCTCTGATGTTCAGCTTTAACTTATTGGCAAACTAAACATCGAAAGACAAACCGGGCTATTTTTCTCTTCATGCCATACCACCAAAAATGCTACCGGATATCATGATACATCTTCGTACCGCCCGGATGAATCGAATACTGAGAACTGTGAGCTTCTGCCATGATCTCTTGTCTAATATCACCACTAGGTACGCAAAGATGCCTTCCATGTCGAAGTGTACCATCCTCATGGATACATAATTCTGGTCTTCGTCCTGCTACACATTCTGCCCTAAGCCACTGAAGCTTAGAATCTGATGAATGAGCTAACTTGATCCTCTCAACTATATGGATAAACATGCATACTGGCCATCAATACCACATTGGTAAGGACAACTTCTATACCCATCTTTTGAAGATCTGCTAATAACTCTGGTTGTGCTGTTAGAAAATAAACTCTGGCACTTCTGCTCAATGCATCTACAACGACGTTGGCCTTCCCAGGATGATACTGCAGGTTGATGTCATAATCCACAAGTAGCTCTAGCCATCTTCTCTGACGCATGTTAAGATCCTTCTGAGTAAACACATACTTCAGGCTCTTATGGTCGGTAAAAATCTCCATCCTATCCCCATACAAGTAGTGTCTCCAAAGCTTAAGTGCAAACAATACTGCTGCCAGCTCCATGTCATGGGTTGGGTAATTCCTCTCATGATCACGAAGTTGACGTGACACAAGCTATTACCTTTCTATGCTGCATCAAAACACATCATAAACCTCTGCCTGAAGCATCACAATACACTGAGAATCTCCTGGTCCTATCTGGAAGCGTGAGAATGGGTGCCGTCATCAAACCTCGCTTCAACTTCTCAAAAAATCCTAACATTTTGCGGTCCAAGCAAACTGCACATCCTTGCGGGTCAACTGCGTCAGTGGTGCTGAAATCCGAGCAAAGTCTGAAACAAATTGCCGGTAGTAGCCGGTCAAGCCAAGAAAACTATAAACTTCTGCAACTGTGCTGGGTACTGGCCACGTCTCAATAGCCACGATCTTCTGGGGATCGACTTCTACTCCTCCTCTGGTGATGATATGACCCAAGTATGAAATGCGATCGAGGCAAAACTCATATTTACTGAACTTCGCATACAACTAGTGCTTTCTGAGAATCTGGAGGACAACTCTGAGATGCTGCTGATGCTCCACTTTATTCTTACTATAGACCAGGATGTCGTCTATGAACACAATCACGAACTGATCCAAATAAGGCATGAAGATACGATTCATGAGATCCACGAATACAGCCGGCGTATTGGTTGCTCCAAAGGGCATAACAAGGAATTCCCAATGCCCATACCTGGATCTAAATGCCAGCTTCGGGATGTTCTACTCTCTGACTCTGATCTGGTGGTATCCTGACCGTAAATCAATCTTCGAGAATATTGCCTCTCCTCTGAGTTGATCAAACAAGTCATCTATCCTCGAGAGAGGATATCTGTTCATGATTGTTACCGAGTTCAACGTACGATAGTCAACACATAATCTGGACGTACCATCCTTTTTTTACAAGAAGCATCGGGCTCCCCAAGGCGATCTACTAGCACGGATGAATCTCTTGGTCCTGAGTTCTTCAATCATCTTATACAAGATCTCCAATTCTGACGGTGCCATCCGGTAGACTCTCTCTGACACTGGTGCTGTTCCGGAGATCAAGTCTATCGTGAACTCGATCTCTCTCTCTGGTGGCATACCTGGAAGCTTTTCGGAGAAAACATCGGAAAACTCTTCTACGACTCTGGGAAATTGAACTGCCACTGCTACTGCCATCCGCAACACTGGAGGAGAAGGTTCTACTCTGCCTCGAAAAAATAAAAACTCTGGCTCATCAGGAATACTAAAAATAATCTTGCGAATATGGCAATCTATTCTAGCATACTAGTCCCTCAACCAATCCATCCCTAAGACCACGTCACAATCGGCCATCGGGAATTATATCAACCTAGCGAAAAACTCTCTACCGTTAACTACGATTCGACACGAGGAAAACACTCTATCTACTCCCACAAGATCGTTACTAGTAAGTATATTGAGCCTTACTGATAGTGACTCGGGCTTCAGCCCTATCCGTGTAGCGAATCGTGTAGACACAAATGAATGCGATGCACCCGAATCAATAATATTGATGCTGGAAAAGAGTTGATGAGAATGGTACCTGCCACCACCTCACCTGAAGCTAACTCTTCCTCCACGGTCAAAGCCATAGCCTGACCTTGCCCTCTGGGTGCTGGTCCCCTCTGCTGGAAACCTCTCTGGCGATTCTGGGTCTGATCTTGGACTTGTGCATACTGCTGGGGTTCTGCTGCTGAAATGCTTGGGCTTGAGGCGGCAAGGGCCTCTCGGTAACGGGTACTGCTGCTGCTGGACTGATACTGGGGCTGGTCCCCTAACCGAGGGACTAAAAAGGTTGAAGAAGATGAACTCCCCATATTCGGGCAGTTCCTAACCCTGTAGTCCGGTGCCCCACAAACCAAGTACAAGCCCTGTGCTCTACGACATTCCGATACTACGTGCCCTGGCTTTCCACAATGAGTACAACACATTACGGAAGACTGCTTCTGCTTCTGCTGCTGCTTTAGGGAAATACTGGGGTCGAATGCTGAATCGATGTAACAGAAGTCGCCACCTCGGAGCTCCAATGGTCAAAGCCCTAACTGCCAGGGCTGGTACTGAAGACTGGTTCATCTGGCCGTGAGACCGCTTCCGACTTTCGGTCCGGTCCACAATCCTCTGGGAGGTATAATCATGCCTTCTAGCTGCTCTCAATACTGCATCGAAAGTTTGATGCTCAAACTGCTCTACTGCCAGTAAAATCTCTAGGTGGAGTCCCTTCTGGAACTGCTGAGCTCTGTCGAACTCGGTCGCCGCCAAGGTGGGATCAAACCGACTAAGTCTAGAAAACTCGACCGCATATCCATCGACGTCCTGCCCATCTGCTTCAATTAGTGAACCTCGTGTAGATCATACCGAGCTACAACGTCAAAGTACTTGGTCCAAATCTCTCACCGAACACTGTCCAGGCAATACGTGCCAATCCAATGGCTTGTACCGCCCACCAGCTGTGGGCCAGATCCAATAACTGCAGGTGCACCACGGCCACCTTTTCGTCTTCTAGGGTCCTGGCTGTTTCTAGAATAACCTCAGTGTCCTGCAGCCAAGCGTCTGCGGCAATAGCATCTTTGCTGCCATCGAAGAAGGGAGGGTTCAAGCGCTTGAAGCTATTGGCCGTACTGTTACCTTGATGACCACCTCTGTTCAGAGCATCTTGTACTGTCTAGTGCAATACATCACCTCGACGATCCTGAGATGTAAGCAATTCCCTGATGAGTCCAACCAAGACTTCATCATCCTGCCATGCAGGTTGGACTGGCTGTACTGGGGGTTCTGGACCTCTGGGAAGCATGACTCGGAAAGCTGCTCCTGAGTGCTGAGCTTGATCCCCTTGTTGCGGGGTACTCGCTGAGCTCCTTCCGCTGATTGGCAGGACCAGGAGCAATGCCGTTGAAAAAGATGACACAGGAAACAATAAGGAAGGACCAGGACAGATCAAAGATACAAGCATGTGATCAAGTCAAAATTTTAAAAATTTAGAGGGTACGGGCAGAGATCAAGGGCGAGTGCTGATTGAGACATCTATTCAGTAAACCCTCACATATCTTGATTCACAAGACCTGTATGGGCCACCACTTAAACCGTGTCACGTCCCATAAACTAGAATACTGGAGAGCGGGGGCGGACACAGCCAGCTACGTATATTGAAGTGCAACCCACCTTGCTATACGATTACGGCTATCTAGATACATGAGGGTTTAACTACAAGCCATCTGTCTCTTATGGTCATGAACAAGCCTATTGTCTCAATCTCAAGCAAGTAATAGCAGATACAAGATGTCAGAGCACCAAATATACAATAGTAAGGAGTCCAATATATTACATATTTGGATAATTATGAAGCTGGTCATACAAAATATGAAGACTAGCAAGAGTTTCAGCCATACATGATCAACCCTAGGATTTGTTGACCATGCTACAGCCCGTAGGAAGATAGTAAGTAAAGTGCAATCGAGCTAACATGTGTTCGTCGGCTAAATGTCTCAAAAGAATACTTTTACAATAGAGTGGGAGAGCAAAAATAAAACCCACTCGTTGCCAGGGTTACGCCTGGTGGTCACCATCTGGCCGGAAGGTAGGAAGATCCTCTGGAGCTGCTCCGGTATTTGGCCATGCAAAAGCAGCTGGGTCAGATCCCAGAATGAGCAAGTGCCACAAAGGAGGCTTCACTTAAGAACTAAAACCAGCATATCATAACATAAAATAAGAAGATAAATAAGACATGAAATCCAAATAGGGCAATAAACATCAAGAAGATGAGAAGTTATTCCGATCAGTTATCGATAAGGTAAGCATAAGCATCATGTTACCGAAGTAACCAGGTACTGGAACCAGACAAGACTTAGACTGGTTAGACTCCATCCAACATTTACGGCCAAGCAATAAGTACGGCTTGATACTTTAACTAACCAGGGTTATCACAGGCCTAGTTACTAGCAAGATGCAATGAGATGTTCCAACAGCCACAAACCCTGCGGACCATCCAGGTTATCCAGACGGAATTAGTGGTTGAGTTCATGTGGGTACATCGTCCAAGAAACGCATGTACCCTTAAGTAGCTTGAAGGGTGCAACACATGACAGTGTGCTAGAAATGTGCCCTACTCGACGGCAGGCTACAAATCCCAGGATGGGGCACCCAGATAACGGGATTGCCTGTAGCTGGAAAATCTCTGCATGACTACTGGATTATTCTAGTTATTAGTCTTAGCCAATTTCAGTAGGTACCCCTGACCGTGGTACTCAGGCGTCCCTGTCCTAGACATGATGCAAGACAATACTGGTTCATTTGTACAAACATATTCGCCTACGGTGTCCAAGCCATTCATTCTGGCATGTCATGCTAGCCGTCGCAACAGTATATCGAGGTATATCATGCAAGGTTTACTTATCAAGAGTGCGTCACGATGAGCCACTATCATGTCATGTTACTTGTCAAGAGTGCACCACTACGGGTCAATATCGTGTTCTATCCCTACTATATCATGTCGTGTTCATATGAAACTTATGCCAATATTGAAATCATGCCACGTCCAACACATAACCCTGCCATGAGGGTTGCCACAAAAGACTGGCCGCATGGGGGTTGCCGCAAAAGGCTGACCGCATGGGGTTGCCGCATAAGGATGGCCGTATGGGGTTACCATAAAAGGCTGGCCGCATGGGGTTGCCGCATAAGGCTGGCCGCATGGGATTGTCGCATAAGGCTGGCCGCATGGGGTTGCCGCATAAGGCTGACCGTATGGGGTTGCCGCAAAAGGCTGGCCGTATGGGGTTGCCGCATAAGGCTGGTCGAATGGGGTTGCTGCAAAGGCTAGCCGCATGGGGTTGCCGCAAAAGGCTGTTCTTCTTCTCTAAAGATCCAAAAAAAGAACCATAGAAGCCATGGCTTCCAAGCTCCATTAATCCTTCATTTAAAGTCAAAAACCGGATTTCCATAGGTCAAAACGGGATAGAACGAAATTCTCTACAACATGGAACAATCAAACTTGAAAATAACAAGGTTTAATAGATGAAACCCAAAAATCCGAAAATAAAACAAACTTAGATCTACATGAAATGAACCATGGAAATTAAAAATGCTAAGTACTAAATTATCTTAGAATCTCGTGAGGAAGACAATAGAATAACAAAATTGAGTTCCTCCATGAAGAAAGTTGCACTTGCCTAAGCTCTTGGTATGTGGAGAGAGTTAATGGAGGAAGAAGAAGAAGTAAATGAAGAAGTGAATGAGGAGAGAGAAAGGGTTGGTGGCTTATAAAGAGGGGATTAGCATATTGGGCCAAGTCCTAACAAACCGAGTCCAACCAAATATACCAAGCCAAGCCAAACCGAACCAGGATGAACCCAAAATAAACTATGACAAGATTAAACCAGGATCAAGCTAAGCAAGACAAGTCTAACTACGGATCGGGATTCCGTACACGTATACTGGAAATATATAACAAAAAATGGAGGTGACAATATCTACTATCGTTAGTGGAGAGGCAGGCCCTGTAGGTCCAGAACAACCAACAATCAGCTTGACTTGAAGGATATGAAGAAGGAGCGAATGAACCTCCTCGTCGGTAAGAATATGACATAGCTTACCAGGGGAGGGCGGGGGAGTCTGCGACTCGTTCTGGACAGTCATGATTCTTCCCACTGCCCCCATATCCCCTTCTACAGCGACATCCAAATCACCTACATTTGTCACACCAGCCCTGGTTAATCCGAAAGGAGGTGAAGCTGGGCCAATTACGACTAATCGTGACCCTGCAGCCTCCATATTTGATTCTGTAAAACTGGCACCTTCTTCAACTAGGGTGCTCATAGCTGGAGAAGTCTCGAACGCAGCCCCGGGCTCCGGAGGGTTTATGTCTTCAAAAGTCTGTACAAAAAAGAGAGAGAAATAATCAGATAAAATACTAGAAGTAACATGGTAGTCAGCCGAAATAAAACTTACCTCCGGGAGGGCTTCGGTATCACTGCCCTCTCCCGCAAGGTCAGAACTTTGATTCTTAAATGCGGCCCATTTTTGAGAACGAGGCCAGTTAGCAACAGGGGTCCGCAATTACTTCGCTTAGGCGAAGGACTCGGCACAGGGAAGGCAAGTGCATCACCAGAGTATTCGCAGGAGGCAACAGATCGTTGTACTCATCCTCCTCTTCTGTATCAGTAGAATCGGAATCAGAGGTTACAAGGCCTTCATCTTCCCTGCCCTGTTCCTCTTTTTGGACCCCTCATGCCTTTTCGCCAGCCAAGTACCGATTTTAAAACTTGTACTCGCATCGAAATTATGGGGAGGCCCATTCACGAAGACATGGTAGAGGGTTGCCATGTACGAGATGCGCACTACATTCCTGGTATGAGGAAGAGAGAAGATGGTCTGGGTACAGCCAGTACTGTAATAATGCCAGGCCTGAATACCGTCTAGGACGCTGTCCTCATAACCTAAGCAGGGACTCGAGTTGTCTAAAAACAATTGACAATACCCAAATTGTCTAGAGTATCGGCTGGGCAAATAAGGTTCCAAGAAGGAAACGTTACGGTTGCGGTACACCAAATGCGCAGGACGGATATTCTGCAACCAGCGGAATATCTTCTCGGATAAAATCTGGGGCGCGATACTGCCATCAAGATAAAGATGCCTCATTTCCTCATTAGTGAAAGGTGGGACTGCACAAAAAAGGAATAGTTGTCCACACCCGACGAGCATAAAACGACATTCAGACATGGTCAAACAGGTCCAAGGCATATCATGATATTGACAAATGAATGCATCGTGAATCGTCGCATTTCCCTCAGGGCCAGGTCGCATCAGAGAAGGGCAGTGCATTAACAGCCCCCATCAGATAATGATATGGTAGCTCAATTCGTTAGAAATTCTTTGTAGCATCACGAGCTATGGTTTTGGCCGTAAAGATACGAAGACCCCGATGGATGTTGCACACCATGGCTGGGAGTAGAGCTAGCCTGCCTCCGAAAACTAATATGACAGCAAGGAGGATCAGGTTGCGGCTGATTCTCTCAATCGAACCAGCACCCCCCGAGACCACACAAATCCTAAGCCATATCATCAGAAATCCAGCCAAGATGGCTTTATTAGACAAGGGTTGGTTATCTTGATAGAAGTAGCTGAATGTGTCGAACTGGCTTCTGAATCTGTCACCAGAAGCTTTGGTTCTCTTGGCGCTTTGCACTTGAGCGTCCACTCCCGCACGAGTCTGGAGGCTCCGAGGGACAGCCCGGCCCGAGGTGCTAAGGTCAAACAAGTAACTGACCCAGGCCTTGGTGTAAGGAAGGGTCCCCTCAGAACTTTCATCCTTCTTCTTTGACATTTGTTGACAAGTGCTATGATGACATAACACCTCCCGGTAAACGGTAAGGAATCTGGGAAACCGTCGCTCTAATTCCTCAAACTCCTCATTCGTGGGAGTATACTCTTCATAAACTTTATCCCCCAGGGCAGCTTGGAGACGTCATGCATCTCGTGAAAGGCGAGCCCCATCTCCCCAGCAGGTGTATAAAAGGTCTCCGTACAACAATTGTACATCTCGAGGAGCGCTATGAATAGCTTTACGTTCATAGGAAGGCCATAGAAAGTGCCCCTTATGGCATAGTAGAGATCGAGCTGCTGTAAAATATCCCCATAAGTCGACAGGATCCAGAGCGTCAAGTTGACCCATGGAGGGGAACGACACATCCAATTCTGTAGTGACAGTCTACCCATGGGATATGATCCTTTACGGACAATTTGGTTCAGGAAGGTGTCGGCCTCAAAGAGTCGATTATTGGGCCTCAGGTCGTTTATAAAACTACCAGGGGCTAGCCCGATGACGGAACAACTGACCGACTCCCTGGTCGCGACCGCTGACCACACTCGTGTATTATAATGGATATTGCCTACGAAGATGGCTTGCCGGTCCTGAGTAATGGGGTTCGCCATTCGTCTTTCGATAGGCACCATATTGAAACTTGACAGAGAGAAGTGGCATTCCATCTGAGAAAGATGAATCGGTAGCTCATTGGAAAGAAAATCCCAGTTCTCAAAAAGCTCCAGGATGCGAGGATTTGAGACAACTATAGTATCTCCGAACAAGAATGAAGGCTTCAGATGAATGCCCCCTAGCTTCCCGGAATTCATCATACTGAGTAAGTAAAAAAATGAGTGGTTCCTGATCTCCCTTAACCTGTCTTCAGGCTAATTTCGGGTAATCTGAGTTGACACATGTTCGACTATTTCGTCAAATCTCACACCCAACGCAAATTGAGCATATCCTATCAAAAGTTCCTTCGAGGGAGCTAAGGGCAAGTCCACTACAAAAGACAGAGAAGAAGTAAAAGTTAGAAGTTCATCCTTTCAACCTAGCCAAAACAAGACCTATGCGGCATTAGACGCATGCGGTTAGGTCTATGCTCATACGGCGCAGTCGGGGGACACTTAGGCCGCTCAATCAAAAATGTTGCTCATACGGCTCAGTCATGAGGCATTTATGCGGCTCAGTCACAAAGTGTTCATATGAATTAGTAATGAGGTACTTATGCGGCTTGGACTTGAAATGCTCCTATGGCTCGAGATATGAAACACCCATGCGGCTCAATCAGGAGACACTTATGCGGCACAACTATGCAGTATTTATGCAAATCAATCCTGGGTCATTTATGCAGCGCTTATGTGACTGAGCTTATACGGTCCTATCATACAGAACACATGTGGTTCAACTGAGATAGGGCGTGCATCGACCAAGTTTATTGTACAGAAAGCGCATGGACCTGCGCATAAAAACATACGACATGGCCATCGTCTTTCCACTGTCCTTACCTTTGATGGGAGGATGCACGGAGTGAGTGGAAAAGAGTCCGTCGCTCTCGATAGAGAAGCAAGCCCCTTTCCTTTGGCTGCAGTCGACTTGGAAGCTTTGGGAGCCATTGAAGACAGGAAGACGAAGATGAAAGAGAAGAAGGTAAAAAGAAATTTTTTTCTTCAAATCATCATATATATAGAGTTTCCAGAAAGGGTGCCGCTTCGATTCTCGATATCATTAAAGATAATGATGACGTTTAGGGATTTTATCCCTAGTAACCGTTAACTTTATCTCGAAAAAAGAGAGAACCCAAATCCGAAATCGAATCAAGAACATTAAATGCAGCAGTGACAGCTGGCAGAATGATGGGATCTTCCTGCGACTCATATTTATTTGTGACTCAAGATCTCTCTGCGGTTCAAAAAGCTTCCTGTGAATTGAAGACTCCCTACGTATTAACATATTTTTATGCTTCTTATTCAAAGTATTCCAAATTTATAATTTGAAAACTTTGAAGGGGATCTTGTAGAAGCATGAAAAATATGGGGTTCATACAGATTATAAATTACAGCATAGGTACTTTGGGCCAAACAGTTACGCATAAGGAAAGCCGTATGACTGTTCATTGACATATGCGGCCCATCGACAAACAGCTGTAGAAGGAAGATATACGACCAAGAGGAGCAGTTCGACTGATAAAGCTGACAAGTCCTAGCAAAGCATGACAGTTCTGACACTTCGACAAGAAAGATAAGACGTGAGACGTTGTCCAAAAGCAGGGTTCGTACGCCTCCATGCGGCCAGAAGAGTGTCATCTAAGCCGCATGAACCTTATGCGGCTCAGACTTATGTGGCCCCAAAGTTTCCAAACTGTATGCAGCCAACAGTAACTGTGATCCAAGCCGCATGAGTCTCATGCGACCCCACATGACCGAAGACTGAGAAAACTATACGCAACGGAACACGTGGCAATCTGACCAAGTCCTTAACTACCCAGATTTGCTGTAACAAAATCCTAATAAATCGACATATGGCAGCCAAAGAGCGGGTCTTTGCGTGCTAATCAGCCACGTGGCCGCAAGCCGTCTATGCGGCTTAACATACATTCTATTATAAATAGTAGGGTGCCACACCCCTGCAAAAGGCTGGCAACCTTCAAGAGAAAATCAATTTTTTTACGAGCTAGAGACTGTATCAGATAGTCCGCAGAGTAAGGCAGAGTTGATAGCACTTTCCCGAGCCTCCGCCGTCACCCCCAGAATCAAAACTAAACAATTGTACTTAGATTATTTCCTAGAATTTTTTTCTAGGCTTTCCTTTGTACAAGCGAGTTTGCAATCAATTTCAGGGTTCTATAATACCTGTCTTTGATTTTTTTATGGAAAATAGGTTTCTGAAGCCAAGCCCACCCTCACGTTTTGGTTTTGTGAAGTTTTCCCAGAAAAGAAAATGCATTCTCCTCTCCGACGCTTCATAGCCCCACCAAAAGTCATGATGAGATGGCTCAACCTGTTGGTAAAAGCGATAGGGAGTTTGTTTACAGACATGGCGTATATGGAGATAGAGCTAAGCGTGGATCGAATAAGGATTGATCGGCCCGTATGGGATAGTGTTTTAGCCTTCCATCCTTTAAGCCTTGTGTTGCATTTCTCAACTATGCTGGTGTAGGTCGAGACCCGATCCTTTGGAAGGAGAAGAGAAATTCCCAGGTACTTGTCAGATGATGACATAATAGTGAGTTGTAGCATGGAGGCTAGCGTGCTTTAGTCTTCAGACGAAACCCCTGTACTAAAATAAATGCTTAATTTTCCGAAGTTGATTTTCTGCCCCGATCGAATTTCAAAAATGTTTAGGATCGACTGGATTATAAGGAGCTCCGCTTGAGTGGCTTGTCCAAAGATTAACAAGTCATCAGCAAAAAGGAGGTGGGATATCGTCGGACATACCGGTCGACACGAATCCCAAGAAGAAGGTTTTCCCGTTCGTAGGAGTAGAACAAGCAGAAAAGAGGGTCCGAGCATAGAATGAATATATAAGGGAAGATGGGGCAGCCTTGGCGAATCCCTCGCTTCGGATAAAAGAAACCATCTGGAGACCCATTGATCATAATGGAGAATGAAGGAGATGTAATGCACTCCATGATTAGATTATTTGTGTGACCGATAATCCCGAAGCCTTGAAGCGTCGTCTTGATAAACTCCCATTCGAGCCTGTCGTAGGCTTTGGCCATGTCAATCTTGAGAGCGAATGGATTTTTCTTGTCGGAGAATGACTTTGTAGCGTGAAACAGTTTTCGTGCAATAATAACATTATCTGAGATATGCCTGCCAGGGAAGAAAGCACTTTGGGATGGAGAGATTAATTTATCCATCAATGGACGAAGCCGAGTATAAATAATTTTATATATAGTTTATATGAGAGAGATTGGATGAAACTCTGTGGGTACGTCGGAGAGGTGACCTTCGGAATTAGTGCCAAGTTTGTATGATTGATGCTGGTCGGGAGCTGACCTCTACTGAAGAAATTTTGAATTGTGGCATAGAGATCATCGTCGACTATGCTCCATTCTTTTGGTAGAAGACAGCGGGGATTCCGTCCGATCCTGGGCCTTTAGAGGCCCCATACTGTTGAGGATTTGTTTAATTTCTTCCTGGTTCGGAATATGGCCTAGATGCTTGTTCTCCCCAGGAGAAATGTGCGTCGATGGCTCGGGAATAGGATGCTCTGTATTGAGGTTTGCTGTAGCACTAAATAGCTTCTCAAAGTGGTTAACGAGAGTAGTAGTGATCAACTTTGGGTTTGTAGTCTATGTGCCATCAGGACGTTTGATACCACGAATCTCATTTCTTCTCTTTCTAGCTGAGGCTTTGGTGTGAAAATACTTAGTGCTTTTGTCACCTTCTGTAATCCACTGACATCTAGAGCGTTGTCTCCAGTAGCCCTGCTCAAGAAGGAGAAGGTTGTTTAGTTCATTACTAATGGATTTTTTCTTCTTTAAGTGAATTAACCGTGACATTACCTGCCTGGAGAACGAGAAGTTGATTTTGAAGGTCATTTATCCGCTTCTTGATATTTCCAAACCTGCGTCTCCCCCAATTGTGCAGTTCCTTCAACGTCGAACAATTTCTGAAAGGAGAGGCAGATTGGAGCGTTCACTGTTCCCCCGCCAAATGTCCGAGAGAACTTCGAAGAATGATTCGCTTTGCATCCAGTAGTTTTTAAATCGGATAGGGCGTCTTCTGTGGGGAATCTTGTTGTTAGTGTTCAACAGTAGGGGGCATGATCACTGCTCGCTCGGAGGAGGATGAAAACAGTAGAGTGGGGGAATGTGTTACACCAGTCCGCATCGGCCATGGCCCGATCGAGGCGTTCTCGGATATGATGGTATGGAGAACGGTCGTTGGACTACGTGTACGCCGGTCCAATACATCCTAAATCAATGAGGCTATAGTGGTTCATCATTTGGGTGAAGGCTACTAAAGACGTTTGGTCGTAGCATCGTCCACCAACTTTCTCTTTCGGTCCGGTGATGGCATTAAAGTCTCTGATCGCACACCATAGAGTGGTGAAGGAATCCAATAAGTTTTGATGGTATCCCAGAGTCGCGATCTATCTTTCCTCTTGGGGCAACCATAGACGCAGAGGAGTATCCAGGCAACGGTCTCTTGTGTTGCATCAATAGAGAGGAGGATGATATGATGTGATGAATAGGTGACCGAAGCTGTCATTTTGTCGTCCCAACCAGCCAGAGGCCACCAGATCTATAATGGGGGGGGGGGGGCGGAGAAGTAGTTCGGGAATCCGATGTTGGGAAGAGAGCGGGAAGTATGCTTTGCTGAAGAGAGGGTTTCAAAAGGAAGTGGATGGAAGGTTTGATGGCGGAGAGAATGCTGCAGAGTGTAACTGTCGAGTCATTCTCTATACCTCGACAGTTCACGCAAGGATTAACATTTTTCTTGCGGCTGTTGTAGGTCATCCGCCACGACCTTTTGAAGGGAGGAAATATAGACAGTTGATTGAGAGAGACGCTTTGGAGGCCTCGAGTCCTTGGGGAGGGAGATCAGACGTTTCTTTTGTCCTGGGGGGTTATCTAAGCTTCTTGAGGGGAATTGTCTGAGTTTCAATATGTTAGGCACCGAAAACTAAAAAAAATTAATTCATAAACCCTTTTAAAACGTTTTAAATGGATAAGACCATAAAGTTCTCTTAAATAAGGTCATTGGATAAATAAAGAGAAACAAACACTTCATGAAAGAAACACCATTGTAAAAGATACGCAAAATGACCTTTTTCCACTGAATGTGAAAAGACGCAAAAAAAGGTGATACAAAATTTGTTTTGTTTTTGTACAGTTTCAAAATGGCATCACAAAAGAGCATCAGACAAATACTTGCGACACTACAAGAAATGAAAAAAAGGGATGCAAAAATAGTTTAATGACAATAATAAAAAATGTTGTGTTCAAGTGACGCAAATTATGTTTTACAATTAGAAAAATATTAATAGCAAGAAAAAGGACTCAAAAGAAGTTTTTGCGAGTTCGACAAAAAGTCACTGCAATAAAACGATGCAAAAAGAAAGTTTCCAACTAGAAAAATAATTATTCCAATAAAGGAGAAGCAAAATAATTTACTGTGACAATAAAATAAAGCAGTCTCAAGAAAGCGATGCAATATGACATTTTACGGCTAAAAGAGGCAATGTTGTTAAAACTAAATTCAAAAGTAACTTAATTTTCACACAAATACGGACCTCGCATAAAAGCGACGCAAAAGAAGTATTTTGCGAGCAAAAAAAAACTTAACGTAAATGGGAGACGCAAAAGATATTTTTATGACAACTTAAGAAATCGTCACAAAAGTGTGTGGTAAAAGACTTATTGGCGACGGTTGGTATAGGTCGTCGCTAGAAGTTGATGCAAAAGGCACCTTTTCAAGTAGAGGCGGTCAAGTTGGGTTTATAGGGTGTAGGGTGTCATAATTGCTTTCCAAAACATCATTATAATATTAATATTTGATGAGAAATAATTTTTACATGAAAATATTTTTCGAAAAATATTTTTACTAAAACCAAATATATTATATTAATATAATTTTTACAATTTTCAAGATTTTAATATAATAATATTTTTTATTTAAATTTTATATAGTATTATATTAGGAGAGGTGTTTGACCTACTTAAGTCGTATACGTATCGTATTCTTAGACCTTAAGGAACTTACCTTCTCACGACACCTCCTCCTTAGTAAATGGCTTAGTCATCACACTTATGCCACCTCCTCGATCATGAAGAGACGGCCAAATCCACCTCCCACCTTCTTTAGACTTCCTTTTTTTACTTCTTTTCTTCCTTACTCCTTAAGAAATATTCTAAGCTTTCTTTCCTTCCTATACTTTCTTTCTTATCTAAAAGTTAATATAAGCACTTATCAAGGGTTATTAAAACAATTTTTCGTTATAGTGCTTATTCATATGAAAAAAGACATAAAAGCAAACTTAGAAAATTACTTTCTATTACATAATCCTATTTAGATATAGATCTTACAATGCCAACAATAGACATACTTGAAAATTATGCTTCAAGAATCTCCATTGTCCCAATATTACGGCTCTTTCTTCTTAATGAAATCAAACTTTGGATAAGCACCACAATCTTTATAGCACTTCATACTAGCTTTGAACAAGAAATAACACAATCATAGCGCTTTCTTCACAATCTTTCATGCATTTTCCATCAATTGGTTGGCGTGTTATCTGACTAATCAAACCTATCTCAAATACTATAAAGATTCGAATAATACAACTCCATAGGAAAATTTTATTGTAGAATTGATTATGTCTCAACGAATGGAAATATTATCATAAGAATGGAAAGATCTTGGTATATATAGTTAACTTTTAAACCAACTAATTAGGAAGTCATGTGATACTTACCTTTTCTGAATACTTTGGGAATCAAATATTCATGGCATATTTGATGCTTTAGGTATAAAAATGCTAATGATTAGATTCCTTTATTTACCACATCATCCTCAATATTATTGAGAATTTATGATTTTCATAGTGTCACTTATGAACTCATAGATATGATGTTGACCATAATATATTGGAATAAATATTCCTATCCAATGGAAATGTTAACCTTAACCATTCCTTTTCATATTTTGGTTTATCAAAACAAATGATATATATAAATAAATAATAAAATAATAATACAAATATCAAATATTAAATAAATTGGATATTAAAAAATCTATAAACATGAATGTTAATCACATTGTATGGGTAGTAGTTCAAATAGTCTTTGAATTATGGACTTTATATTAAAATCTTGTAAGATGTGAGGTTTAGTGGAGAAATATGTCCATATGTCATGTTAATACATAAATATGAGAAAATAGTATATTAGATATCCATGATTGTGAAGCCCTGACTAACATATGGGATTCACATATTGAGAATATAATTCTAGATGAAATCGTTTTAATTTATTTACCATATGCAAGCAATAAGTATGACCATGTTACCTTTAATGCAACATGTTTGTAATTTAAAGTTGCCAAACGTTAATCGATAAATATATATTTTAATATAGTTAAATAACTAACCAAGATTTAAAGTAGTATGGATATAGACTTATAAATTGTATGATTATGATTAGTAAGTTAATTGGTCAAGACAAAATATTTGGGTCAATTGTATTTAATTATATAAATTTTCCTTATTCATTGACACCACATTTTATCTATTCTAATTGATTCCTTCAACCTTTTTATTACTTTAATAATAAGACCATGCATGTTAATGAAAAGACAATGTGAATTTATATCCTTATATTTTTTCTTTATCCATTCTCGTATTCGACATCATTACGACCCCAACATTGCCTGAAATTCTATCTGTTTGTACTCAATTTTAATTTATTATTTGAGGCTGTGACACACATATCCATGTATCGATATATTATACAGATATGCACTTGCATGGACTTAATTTTTTTATATCACTATTGGAATGAGTGAAATTGATGATATTATTAAAGATGTAGTCAGCATTAGTCGATCTATCAGACAATATAGAAACATCTACAAAAGACATCGTAAATAACTACTAACAATAATGTATTAGCGATAAATATGGAGAAATGACAACACAACGCAAGTGTGACATACATTTATGTCGCTAATATAGAGAAACCTTTAAGAAGTGTCACTAAATATGTCCCATGTTTATGTGTCATCGCTAAAATCGTCGCTAGTCATCGCTAATTGTCTTTGAAATGTCACGCTATACATTTCTAAGCATTAGTAATAATTTAATATATTTTGCCCGTAGCAAACATACCTAATTCTCTCTCTCATCTTTTTAAGTCGTGGATGAAGTATCTCAATACGATATATTACCCCCCACCCACCAATATTAATATATATATATGTGTGGTGTGTGTGTGTGTGTGGTGGTGTGCGCGCACACCACACCACAACACAACAACACACACCCAAACACACACACACACACACGCACTATATTATATATATATATATATATATAAAATTATATATATATATATATAATATATATATATATATATATATATATATAATACGGGCAGCTGTGGGGAACCCGGCCTCCTCCGGAGGGGTTGCTCGCCACACCCCACTTCCTCGTGCTAGGGGGGTTCGTGGCCGGCGGACCGCCTC
>JANAVB010016200.1:236571-412396 GCA_029216955.1 Iris pallida
TTACCTTCATCAATGAACTCTATAAATCAAAATGAAGGGCAGAATTTAGGCCACCGCAGACGCGACAATCACAACCTTCAACATGAACAATAAAGGTAGTTACAAAAATATAAAAAAAGTGCCTAATACTTTAAAACATGGAGATGGTGTTATGTGTAGTTCGGCCTGATGAAGAAGAAATAAAATCCAACTGAGAGTTCACCAAGTATAAAAATTGCTTCAAAGGAAATAATAGCTTGCATTCAAAAAGTAAAACATATGAAGGCACACAAGTTATATATAAGAGTCGTCTTCCTTCAAATTATAGCTTTTCAGGAAGCCAAACATATTTTAAAAGTTATATCAACAAGTGAAATGAAACAAGCAAGGACATATATCTTACTCAAACTGCTATCCTAACAGACCAGAGAGAAGGATCACTTTTATTGCATAGCGCTATAAAGTTCCATCAATAGTACTATAATACTTTTTAATAGGACAAACCAACTAAAAAAAAAAATTATCAAACCAATTTAAAAAAATGAATATCAACTTTAATAAGTCAAACCAATTTGTTAAGTTACGATGTGTTAAAACAGAAATGCTGATATCTAACTACAATATTACAAGGCATAATGAATATTCTTGTATTAAAATTTACTTCAGATAATCAATTTATATGCAAACTTTATCTAACACACTATCTGAAAATACTATGATAATCGAACACACACATGTGTAATATTCATTTCTGGGAAATCCAATCTCCGAAGGTTTGTACTGTATTCTAACAAAATCATATAGTTCTTGAAAACCTATTTTGTATGCATGCGTACTATTAATCAAGAATTCTACAATGCAGTCAAGCACACATTACTAGTTTAAAGAGAAAGAATTGATGTACATTATTGCCATTGAGATGTTAATTCTTAAAAAAAGACAAAGTGGCTTTCCTCAAACAGTGGAGGAAGAAAATTAAGATATAAAAGTAGAAGCTACTCCTGCATGCAAGTTGTGGCATATGTTGCTTTCCACATTGGAAGAATATATATCAAGATGAAGTTGGTCGTGGGCTTTCCAGAGGTGTCACCATTATCACCACCCTTTGGAAACATAATTACCACTAATCCTAATTGACCAAAATTAGACTTTTGTAGACAGGGTTTTTTGCCATTGACATTCTCCATGATTATGGCTTTCAAATTCCAGCAAGTTTTGGGTTCCTTTGCAGTGACCAATTGGAATATTGAACACATACAATCAAATTAGGGGGTTTTCGAAAGAGGGCTTCACCTTGGCATTCTCTTCTGTGTAGCCGCAGCCGATTCCTCAGCGAACACTACCTCGAGCAGGTAGAATGTGTAGATCTGGAGCACAATTTTCAGAAATCAAGAAATAGAACCAACTTCAAATCCCTAAAATAAATTTTTTACAAATTTGTAGAAATCAAAAGAGAAAAGTTCTTTTTTATCTATATCATCATCATAACCCAAAAAGAAAGAAACCCTAACAAAACCCTAGGAAATGGTACCTCATGTCCTCGAGGTTGACGTCATCATCGTCAAAATCTGCCTCCTCGTCCAAAATGGCGTCAATGGTCGATCACGCGGCGTCGAAGCAGCGAAGGACGCCGTCGTGCCTCTTCTTCTTCCCACCGCACCTTTTCTTCTTTTCGAGATTGCTCTTTCTTGGCGAAGGGGAGAACGACAAGAGATGGCACGACGGAGTGCTCCGCTTCTTTAACGACCGGGATCGGGACGGCTGGGCTCGAAGGAGAAGAGTGGGAGAAATAAAGGGAGGAAGAGAGGAAAGGACTCAGAGGAGAGGGGAGAAATAGAGAGAGGAGTTAAGAGGATTTTTTCATCGGAAGAAAGTTTGCTGCTTCTCTCCATAAAAACTAACCACAACCGTCAACAAATATAAACAATTTGAAAAAATTACTATAATGGCAGTCAAAAAATTTGTGCCAATTTTTTCACATATACATTAATTGACGGTTTTCATCAATCCGTCAACAAAAAAAATTGTGTTTCTTGACGGATTCTCTAAAACCGTCAACTGTTATGGTAAAATTTTGCTAATTTAACTTAAAATGCGTGCTTTTTTGACGTATACCTAAAACCGTCAAGATAACCACTATTGTTGATGGTTTTTGACGACCGTCAACTTATAAACCGTTAAGAAACGTCATTTTTTTGTAGTGAAGTAGTATCCTTCCAGCTGATGTTTGTCGATAGAATATCAAATGATCTTTCTTTGATTGACACATGCCAAACTGAGTAATAACATGTGTGAATCGACCAAACCACTCCGTGGTGATTGTTTGAGACCGTATAGGGCCTTCTTTTCAGGTGACACACTTTACCCTCCCTTGCAACGAACCCGGAGGTTGCACTATATATACTTCTTCGTCAAGATCCACATGTAAGAATGCATTCTTGACATACAGTTGAAGTAATGGCCAGTTATAGCGGACAGCTAAGGCCAATAGTACGTGAACAGAAGTCATTCTGACAACGGAGAGAATGTCTCAAAGTAATCCTCATCATATGTCTGAGAATATCCTTTAGCCACAAGACGAGCTTTTAGACGATCAAGAGTCCCATCAAGTTTACTTTGATCGTGAATACCCATTTACAACCGATTGCCTGTTTTCCAGGTGACAAATTGACCAAATCCCAAGTATGGTTTTTTCGAAGAGCGTTCATTTCTTCTTCTATAGCAGCACACAAACCGGGATGTCGGAGACCCTCTTCAACAGTATTGGGAATCGAATTCCATCAATAGCGGCTATAAGGGACTGAGTGTGGCTTACTAGGCCTTTATAGTTGCTAACATACAAGGGATGATCACGACAGGCACAATGATGGCGAGCTGGTGGTGAATTGGAGGCGATTCAGAGGAGCTTGAGAAAGATTATTCAGGAGTACTAGACGAGGATGATGAGTCAGTAACCGCAGGCACTATCTATGAGGCGTGATCAGGCGATGTCGGTGCTGACTGAATTGGTGTTTGCTATTCGTCTGACTGGGAAGACGTCGGTGCTGACGGAACTGGTGTATGCGGATCGTCTGACCGGGAGACCGACTCGGTAGAGGAGGGCACTCGTACAGGAGACTGGTGCGTTTAAACGGGAAACAACAAAAAATTCTCATCTGGATAAACATGGGAAACCAGATTATCAGTTTCTGGGAGTGGAAGAAACTCTGTTTCAACGAAGGCAACATTCCGAGAGAGAAAATATCATTTTAAGACAGAAAAAAATACCGGTACCCTTTCTGATCCTTACGATACCCAAGGACAATACAACGTATTACCTTGGGATCTAGCTTAGAAAGAGTCGGTCGTGTATATCTCGAAGATACACAGGCACCCAAACATTTTAAGAGGAAGTGAAAACGGAATCCAATCAGAATATAACCGAGAGAAAGGAGTAGCACCATTGAGTACGGATGATGGCATGTGATTAATAAGATAACAAGCTGTAAGAACCGCATCCGACCAAAAAATTTAGGAGTACGTGCTTGAAACATAAGAGCACGCATTGTTTCCAAGAGGTGACGATTCTTTCGTTCGGCCACACCATTCTGTTGTGGTGTGGAAGGACAGAAAGTTTGGTGGATGATGCCATGTCGAGACTGATGCGAGCTAAAATCTCTAGACAAATACTCACGACCATTGTCACTTCGAAGATATTTTATCAAAACACCAAATTGTGTTTTAATTTCTGCATAGAATTTGCACCAAATTTCAAATAATTCGGATCGTTGTTTTAACAGATAAACAAAAGTGATACGTGAGTAATCATCAACAAACATAGCAAAATATTTGATACCCATTACTGAATTGACAGGACATGGTCCCCATATATCTAAATGGACCAGCTCGAAAGGAGCAGACACAATTTTATTCTGACTTACTGGATAGGGAATCCGGTGAAGTTTGGCTAACTGACACGACTCACAATAAAATTAACAGGAACATCTAAAGATGGGTACAGTTGTTGAAGAACTTGGATTGACGGATGGCCCAACTGACAATGTAACTCAAAAGCATTGAGTTTCACACAACATAAGTAACCGGAGAAGAGACGTCAAACAGATACAAGCCTCCAGTCACATGCCCTTTACCGATAGTTTTTCTAGTTTTTAGATCCTAAAAATACTACCATCAGAAAAAAAAAATATTACTGAGCAGTGTAAGTCGCGAGTAATTTGACATTGGAAAGCAAACTAAATGGGTTTTCAGGTGTGTAGCACAGAATAAAGTGATAAGTCAAAAAAAGATGGGCACTTCCTCACCCACGAACTATCAGTGAACCACCATTGGCAATAGTAATACCTGAAGTACGACCCACCGATATAGTTGCAGATCATACCTGCGTCGCCAGTCATATGAGCAGACGCACCGGAGTCAATGACCCACTATTTCGATCGCACCACACAAGCTGCAGAGTACCTAGCAGTGGATCCGGACGTGGATGTCTCACCACGACGTTGAGCTTGAAACTCAAGAAAATTCGCATAAGAATCGACGCTCATATTAACCGAACGAACGCTATCATCAGGAGCGTCCGAAGTAATATTGGCAGCATGAGCTTTTGGATACTGCTACTAGAAATGTCCCTGCTACCGCAGTAGAAGCATGTTCGTAGTCGTCCCCCATCACGACCACCATTGCCTCGCCCGCCATCACGACTATAAGTCCGGCTACCTCGTCGTCCACCACACCCACCACGAATGCCAGGACGAGCAGCACTACCAAAGGCAGATCGATCGGCAGGAGCATCCCCCGGAGTGGTCTCAACCACCTTTGCGGCCCGAAGAACATGGAAGTGTGCCTCCATCAAAGACGGAACTTCAGATCCAGCAATGATCTGTGATCGAGCCGAGTTTGTATCAGGACGGAGAGAGGCAAGATATGCTATAACATGAAGCTGCTCACATTGAGATCGAGCTTCACTGATATCCGTCGTCAGTGGGAGAACACGATCAATTTCATCTGTCATAGCCTTGAAGGACCGGAAGTGATCCTTATAGACTTTTCTTCCTGATTTGCTCGGTAAACGCCAACAATCGAGTCGTAGATACGAGACAAGTTATATTTTCCATCAAACACCGTTGCGAGGACCTTCCATAGCTTCTTGACCATGTCTATGTTTTGAACCATATCCTCGACAGACGGTTCCATTGAGTTCATCAACTGTGTAAACAGTCGACTATCATCCGTCTCCCTGTTCAAACGTGGGATCGATCATTGCCGGAGGCTATCAGTCAGATGATTAGACAGTCGCATCCCCTGAAGTGTTTTTTCAACCTTCGCCCATGTTGAGTAACCATCTGGTCCATCTAATCGACGATCGACGAGTCGAGTCGAAGAGACCGTCGTGCTAGTGCCTGTTGCGTTGCTGACACTGGTAGTAGAATTACCACCATCTGCCTTCGGGTTTGTCATCTTGAAATGGATGCAATCGTCACAAGTTCTTCCCAACCCCAATAATCACATCAACTTTATGAGTGAGCTATTAACGTGGCCAATACCGGCGCTCGCATGTAAAGTGAAGACAGTACACAGGAGTAAACAAGATCCCTCTATGTGTAGCTGGTAAACATCAGGACACAGGAGTAAACACGGTGACTCTCTGTGTAAATCTTGATGTGAAGATCGGGGTAGGAAAAACAATAAAGCATTTGTTATTTCCTGACGACGTAATCTAGGAATAGAGGGTATGCAAATAAAGCATTTGGCTACCGACTATCTTCGAAATATGGCTTTTTTTGAAGCAAAGACGGCTAGGGTTTGTAGGAGATGGATAGGCTAGTATTAGGATATGAACTAAGGAACATGGTGGCGCAAGGGTTAGGGTTTGGATGGGCTAGGGTTAGGGTTGGTGGCGGAAGGGGTTACAGCCGGAGCGGGGGGGTGAGCAGCCGGGGGCTGGAGGGGGGGCCAGCAGGGTGGGGGCAAGGTGGTGCTGTAGCGGGCAGGGGGTACTGTAGCGGGGGGCAGGGTACTGTAGCGGTGGGGGCAGGGTGCTGTAGCAGGGGGGCTGGAGAAGGGGAGATGCTGGAGAGGGTGGGCGCTGGAGGGGGAAAGCAGCCGGGAACTGGAGGAGGCCAACAAGGGGTGGGGGCAGGATGCTATTGCAGGGGCTGGAGAGGGGGGCCGCTAGAGGGGGTGGGTGCTGGGGTGGCACTGGAGGGGGCGCAGTAGGGGGGATTAGGGTTAGGGTTTTTTGTGTAGGAGAGAGGGGAGGAGGATGGTTTATGGCTCTGATACCATGTAGAATTAGAATAATAGGTTAACTTTATTATGAAGAGGGATTACATATATATAGGAGAGTCTAGCTCCTCTCTTTACTCTCTTTTCCAATGTGGGACTAAAGCCCACTATTACTAATACTTAACTATGATCAATAATCAAAATCACTTGGATACAAGTTGGATGTAGTTACGATCAAGGTTAATCGTGAAAGTCTTCCAAGCATGATCAAAATTAAAATTTTGGCACGGGCATAAATATGATCACAATGGGAAAATTTTAAATATTTGCAATAATTGATTTGAAATATAAGCACGATTATGACTTTAGTCAAATAGTTTAGTCACGACCAAAAATGATTAAATCATTTTGGCAAAATCGACTATCTAAGCAAAATTTAAGCACGATTTTAGAATCAAGATCTAGATATTATTAAGAGTCTAATGGAAAGAAACCAAATAGGTTTCAAGGATTACTAGGAAACTAAATGACGTTTCAAAAATGGAAGGATAAGAAAGAAAGTTCAAGAATTAAAAAAAGAAGTGTGATCTAAATCAATAGTCATATGCCAAAAGGATGTAGCTTCTATAATATTTGAAAATCATAAGTATGTGTGACGTCACTTTACCGAGAATTTATGCCCTGCCAGTGTACATCTGACTGCAAATAAATCCTTGGTATCACGACTCAAATGGTGTGGTATCGAATACTTTATAACTTAATCCATTATTGACATGTTAACATAGAACCATTAAGGTACATTTTTAATAATATTCGATGACTTATGCTTACCCGAGATCATTTCGACTTAGGAGTCATGCCTCACCAATGGGCTACTGGCTGCAGTGAACCCGTAGTCTCTATAATTCGAATAAGTGTCGACAACGTGCAGCTGCCTTACCATTATAGGTCATCGAGTATTTTCCAACTATGTCCATGCAATTTTCAAAGAAGCTTCTAAAATCCCTTAAACAAATTGATCATGATAGGTAAAGTGTATGTATATGTCCTTGAAGTGAAAGTATCAATTCTAAAAATTAGACGATTAATTAGGAAAAGAATGATCGAAGATAGAAATATAAACTTTAATTTCTGTTTCTCTAATAGTCAAGATTGAGAGGAAAATATGTATAAAGCACGATGTCTACCTATTATGAATATATTTATACACAAGTATATATGTATAGCCTAAATAATTCCACAAAATCCCAAAAATCAATCTAAGAGAAGATTATCCTATTTCCAAGTAAATATTGTAACGCCCCAGTCCCAAAATACGTAGGACCAAGTACGTGAACATGCCAACTGCACATATACGAAGAACACTCCAATATATGGAATCCTCATATATGCACATAAGCATAAATAAATAATCACAGGCCAGAATAATATCTAATCTCATCACAGCTCAACACAGAATATAATGAAGTCCAAATAAATAAATAAGAGTATCAAAAGATAGCCGGGTGAACATACTCACTCCAAACAGCTATGAAAAATAGTCTCACAAGATCGAAGTCCGACCTCCGCAAAATAGAAAGAAAAGAGATGTAAAATAATGTCTACAACTGTCTCAAATAAGAAATAGACTAGAAGTCATAAGGCACTGCCTCGTCATCAATGTAAGATAGCTCCAAAGCCGCTCCGTACTCCTGTGGAAAATCGTCTAAACCTGGAGAGATAACCAGGTCCTCAGGGGACATAGCAAGATACAAGAAAACACCATGCCATATAAACTGTGATGATATAATAAGAGAAAAAGGTATACATGCAATCGGGTTCCTGACCATTCTACTGTGAATATGCAGTTGAGATACATTCCTTTGACGCATGAGCCCTGGCTGAATATAGGATCCGGTATAGTCCCCTCTTGGGCACCAGTGACCAAGAGCATGACGTTCAAAAATGACAGTGGCCAACCTGAGAGGCTCATACCCGTATCTCCAGCGGAGCTTCCGGGTTACAAGAAAAGTACAATCGAAGCCCATACGTCAGGTAATGTTCTTTCCACCCAATGCCTAGTATCATCATCTCCATGACTGACATGTACCTCTAGTAACCGCCAAGTCTTCTAGCATGCAATTCTATTGGCAGTTATCCCTATCCGTCGCACGTCCCATACGTATCGGTGGCCAGCCGACTACGCGGATACGTGTCCTATATAGACTCACATCACGTGATACACATGTCAAGGCCGTATGAGATATACCAATACCTCAACATCAATGGGTGGTCAATAAACTAAGTCAATGTAAAAGAATACATAAAGCAAGAAAAACGACCGATAGAGTCACTTGCACCCAAGTGTGACTTGGACGCACAGTTTAAATATCATGAAATAAAATGCTGAAAATAACAACTGAAAATAAGAATATAATAATCACAGAGTAAGGTGGCAAGGTATCTTGCCTGTTGGTACAAAGTGGCAAGTCCAAGAGTAGCAAGTGTTAGCACCAAAACTCACAAATCATAGATGACTCCAAACGCTGTAACAAACATCAAAAATGATCTCGGTGAAGAAGATATACCTAGGAAACGCCTATCCAAAAGTCAATTATGGAATAGGGGCAAAATCGTAATTTTGGGTCAAAACGATGTCCGCCGTTGGACCCGCCTTACACTGAAACGCGTGCCAAAGTCTACAGTCTCTAAATTTGTCAAACTACATGTCTACGGTTTCAGTTTGAGGAGAGGAACTCAACAGTATGTCCAGTTTTGGATTTCGAGGAGCCGTGTACAAAATCGCCCGTTTGAGTGGGTCGCGGGCCCGCCAAAATTAGGTTCCGATTCACCTTCTCAGAATCGAACCAAACTGGCATGTAAGACCAAAATTTTGATCCGGACCTGTTGGCGCAAGTTTTTCTCGATTCGACGACTGTACACGAAGTTATGGACAAGTTTGCAAAATGTCGATACGGGGTATCTCGACGGATACGCGTTGATTTCGTCGCGCACACGCAACAAAATCGAGTCCCGTCAGTTCCCACACGTCGGTAACATCCATACGCTCCTTTCGATGCGTATAGTGCATGACCACGTCGCCCGGTTTGTCGGGACGTACGTCGTATCGTGGAAATTTTTTGAAATTAACTATTTTGAAAACAGTTTTTCGCACAACTTTAACATGGGTTTAATTCTCACACAGAAAAAAATACAGATCTACAAAATATGTTTTAGTCGTGGTTATGTTGTCTTCACATGTGTTCAATTAGTTTTTACGAAAGTTTAATGGACAGCGAGAAAAGTGGCCGACAAGTTGGCGTTTCAAAATAGTTTTAATATTCAAAAAAGTAGGTTTTTCTCCAACTTCGTCTCGATTTTTCGAGCAAGTTGGATATCCATGTCAAAATCCACCTGGGGGATCTTGAAGAGGGTCATGAGGGCTTTCTACACGAATTTACAGATCTAAAAATGGACTAGAATCGAGAGAGAATCAAACGGGGAAGTTTGGTACCTTGAGTGGGAAAACTGCTCCGTGGGATGCGGGACTGACTTCCGATGCTCCGTTCATCGCGCACAAAGCTCCGTCGCTGGTGAAATGAATTTGTAGGCGAAGAGGGTATGATCAGCCTCAACTTTCGTTTTGGAAGTTTAGGGTTTCGATGTTTGTAGAAAAAGTTATATATAACAAGTTATAGCAAAAACCTATTACAAATAGGTTTAACATTAATAGTTCCCACGGGTGTGGGTTATTGCGCGCCTGCTACAGCAAGGAATAGTTTTGGTGGGCCCGCCCACTTTAGTGGGTGGGGGTTTTGTTATTGTTTTTTTCTTTTCCTAAACGTAAGAGGCTTTAGCTGGCCGCCCCTTTTGTTGGGGTGGGGGCTGGCCTGCTCATGGCTCCTTTTTTTTTACTAATTATATATAATACTTATATATATATATATATATATATATATATATATATATATATATATATATATATATATATATATATCTTTTAAGCTACCAAAAAATGTCTAAAAATCACAATAAATTCCTAAAAAATTCTAGATTTTATTATACTCCTTATTTAATAGAATTACGAACAAGCACACATATAGTAATATATGTATACACCCATACCTTAATTATACTATTAAACTAGTAGTAAATAAATCCATAATTAATGAAATGCTTAACGAAAATTAATTTAAATTATAAAAATCAATTATAAATTATGGGGGTTTACATCCTACCCAACTTAAAGAAAATTTTGTCCTCGAAATTAAACTAAGGTCGGGGGATTAAATGCAATGCATGAAAAATAAATGCAAGACATACCTTCGCCTTCGAACAACTACGGGTAGCGATTTCGGATGTCGTCCTCGCGCTCCCAAGTAGACTCCCCTGGCGAGTGATGCTTCCATGCCACACGAACCAATAGAATATATTGATTCCGTAACACCTTCACTCGGCGATCGAGGATACCTACTGGTTGCTCTTCGTACGACAAACTCGGTCCAACTGTGATCTCGGAGTGATCAAGCACATGATTGTTGTCCGCCACGTACCTCCTCAGCTGAGATACATGGAATACATCATGTACTCCCTCTAGTGACGGTGGCAATGCCAATCTGTAGGCAACCTCTCCAACACGTTCCAAGACATCGAAAGGGCCGATGTTCCTTGGACTCAACTTGCCATGTCCTCCGAATCGAATCGTGCCTCTAGTGGGGGATATCTTCAAGAACACATGGTCACCCTCTTTGAACTCCAAGGGTCGACAACGATTATCTGCCCACTGCTTCTGACGATCCTGCGCTGCTCGCAGGTGGTCCTGAATCTTCTTCACTGTCTCCACTGTGCTCAAGACCAACTCGGGACCCAATAGTTGTCGCTCTCCTATGTCGCTCCAACAAACAGGAAACTGACACTTCCTACCATACAATGCTTCAAACGGAGCCATTTGAATGCTCGCTTGATAGCTATTGTTGTAGAAAAACTCAACAAGATGAAGATGGTCCTCCCACGAACCGCCAAAATCAAGCATACACGCTCTCAACATATCCTCTAGCGTCTGAATGGTACGCTCCGACTGGCCGTCTGTCTATGGATGGTATAATGTGCTAAACTTCAATCGGGTGTCCAAACTCTCTTGCATGCTCCTCCAAAAGTGTGAGGTGAATCTCGAGTCACGGTCCGACACAATACTAACAGGCACACCGTGTAGTCTTACAATCTGCTCCATATACATCTCTGCCAATACCTTTGTCGACTGGCCCACTCTAAAAGGTAAGAAATGGGCTGACTTCGTAAGTCTATCAACAATCACCCACACTGCGTCACGTCCTCTAGGACTCCGAGGAAAACCCGTGACGAAATCTATAGTAATGTGCTCCCACTTTCACTCGGGAATGGGTAGCGGCTGTAATAATTCGGCCGTCCTTTGATGCTTCGCCTTCACTTGTTGACATACCAAGCACTTGGCAACGAAACGAGCTATCTTCCGCTTCATTCCGTGCCACCAATAATACTGTCGTAAGTCGCGATACATCTTGGTCCCTCTGGGGTGAATAGAGTAAGTCGAACTGTGATCCTCGGCCATCAGCTCCTGCCGTAGATCTCCATTGGGTACATAAATGCGATCACCACATCGTAATGTCCCATCGGGGTGGATCCTCAATCCTGTCTGCTCTTCTGCTTCTGTCCTCTCCTTCAGCCGTCGAAATATAGCGTCATTGGGCAATGCTGCCTTGATGCGCTCTACTAATGATGATTGCACCTGGAGGTTGGGTAATATGCCATCTGCTCCCGGTAATACTACCTCAATACCAAGCTGCTCCAAGTCTCTAATCAATTCCTTCTGTGTAGTCAAAAAGTGTGCCATGGGCTTACGGCTCAATGCGTCTGCGACGATATTAGCCTTGCCCGGATGATAATATAGCTCAATCTCATAATCCTTCATCAACTCCAATCAACGACGCTGTCGCATATTCAACTTCTTTTGTGTGAACACGTACTTGAGGCTCTTATGATCAGTGTAGATATCAACCTTCTCGCCGTATAAGTAGTGTCGCCATAGCTTCAAAGCAAAGATAACCGCTGCGAGCTCTAGATCGTGGGTCGGATAATTCTTCTCATGCACTCTCAACTGTCGCGATGCATATGCTACTACCCGACCGTGCTGCATTAATACACATCCTAATCCTTTCCCGGATGCGTCGCTGTAGATCACAAATCCTCCTGGACCCGATGGTAGTGTCAAGATCGGTGCTGTGGTCAATCGCTTTTTCAACTCGTCAAAAGCGGCTTGACACTCGTCTGTCCATACAAACTCCTGATCCTTGTAAGTTAATCGAGTCATAGGCCCCGCTATTCGAGAGAAATCTTCTACGAACCGTCGGTAGTAACGCGCAAGTCCGAGGAAACTTCTCACTTCAGAAGCTGTTGTGGGAGCGGGCCATCATTTGACTGCTGTGATCTTCTCTGGGTCTACTGATATACCATCGCCCGTAACAATATGACCAAGGAATGATACTTCCTTGAGAAAGAAATCATACTTGCTAAGATTCGCAAAGAGTCTCTCGCTCCTCAATGTTCCCAAAACTATCCGTATGCTGCTCGTGCTCCTCTTGAGTCTTGGAGTAAATCAAGATATCGTCTATAAAGACTACTACAAATTTGTCTAAGTATTGGTGAAAGATCTTGTTCATCAAATCATGAATACAGCGGGAGCATTGGTCAAATCGAAAGGCATGACCAAGAACTCGTAGTGTCCATACCTCGATCGAAAGGCTGTCTTGGCAATATCTTCCTTCCGAACCTTCAATTGGTGATAGCCCGATCGTAAGTCAATCTTGGAGAATACTTTTGCTCCACTCAGTTGATCGAATAAATCGTCTATACGCGGCAAGGGATACTTGTTCTTCACCGTCACCGCATTCAGTGCCCTGTAGTCTATGCACATGCACACTGCCTCGTCTTTCTTAGGCACAAAAAGAACGGGTGCTCCCCATGGTGACGTACTGGCACAAATAAATCCTTTCTCTAATAAGTCATCAATCTGCGTCTTCATCTCTACCAACTCCTTGGGTGCCAGACGATATATTCGAGATGAAATAGGCTCGGCTCCGGGAATAAGCTCAATAGAAAACTCAAATATCGGTCAGGTAGTAGTCCTGGCAACTCCTCGGGAATACATCCTCGAACTCGGTGATAATAGGGTGCTGTGGGTTGTCATGCATCATTATATGAGTCCCCGATATGGGTGCATCACAACTATCTCCGTCTTCTTTGGTGAACTCAAACTCTGCCGCATTCGGTAGTCTAAAGATAATACTGCTCCTATGGCAGTCTATGAGAGCAAAATGCTGGCTCAACCAGTCCATTCCAAGAACCACATCAAATATCGGCATAAGGAATACAAGAAGTCGTGCCACCATCTCTCTACCATTTATCACTACAGGACAAAGTCTACAAACACCACTAATAGGTACAACTCCTCCTCCAGTAAGGATTTTAACATTCTTAGCTAAGGGTGTGATGGAATGCTGTGTCTAGTGGCAAAACTAGTGGCTATAAATGAATGAGTGGCTCCAGTATCAAATAATAATTACAGGAAAAGATGCAACTAAAACTATACCTGCTATGACCTCTGCCTCTGTCTCTACATTCTCAACAGCTAGAGAGAATGCCGTTCCTTTGTTCTGTCCTGGGCCTTGAGCTCTAACCTTGTGGTACTGTGCTGTCTGTGGAGGTAATGGTGGACGAGGTGCTGGGGCTGTGGGCCTCTGGACCTGATGTGCCTGAACTAGAGCCTGCTGCTCAGGACAATCTCTGGCCAAGTGATGTCCTGATCCACATCTCAAACATAAGCCCAAATAAAGTCGACAGTCATCTCTAATATGCCCCTGCTTCCCGCAAAAGTTGCAGGTGGGCTTCTGATAAGGTGTGTGCCTCTACTAGTACTGTCCTGTAGTCCTCCTAATAGGTCCACTCTAAGTAGCTCGGGCTGGTGTAGCTGCTGGTGTATGACGCCTCGATGTCTATTGCTGTTTCTTGCAAAGAATCTCCTGAGCACGAGCTTCTTCCAAGACAGCTGAATGGAAGACTCGAGACTGAGTAGTCGTATAAGACTTGAGCTCTGGTGCAAGCCCCTGGTGAAATCTTCTCGCCTTCTCTAACTCTGTCGGAATCAATCCCGTACCAAATCGACTCAGGCGATTGAACTCCGAGTCATACTCATCAACTGTCATATTCCTTTGCTTCAGATGGAGGAACTGGTCGTAGAGACCATCTCAACATGAATAGGGAAGAAGCTCTCATAAAATGCATCATAGAACTGCTTCCAGGTGATCCCAGTGCCTAATCGTCTCTCTTCCACCTTCCACCAGTGGTGAGCATTATCTTCTAATAGTAGGTCCACTGCTGTCATCCAATCTCGAGCTGGCAACTGGGATGCCTTTAGTAGCTTCTCGGTACTAATAAGCCACTGTGACACCTATAATGGCTTCTCCGTCCCTCTAAAGGCCGTGGGGTTCATATCTGTGAAATTCTTGATAGAGCCTTTATAGGGATGCAGAGCCGATACTGGTGCTGGTACTGGAGGTGGTAGTGGAGGTCTAGCCATAGCTGCCATCATCGTCTGTCTCATCAGCTCAGTCTGCTGCCACTGAGCCTGCATCATGGCATACATAAACTGAGTAGTAGGGCTCCCATCAGTCGATGGTGGAGGCATCTGAGGTCCCGGCTGTGGAGGAAACTGCTGAGGGAATGGTGGTGGAGGAGGCAGTGGTACATTCCCTTCCGGTGGCATGGTAGTAGTCTGTCCAGCCTTCTGTCCCTCCGAAGTAATCTCTTCACCAGATGTGAGGGCCAAGACAGAAGTACGTCTGCTTCGTAGATTCATACTGTTGGCACGAGGAAGATAAGTTGATATTAGGAAAGATTAGATATGAAGTAAATCGAATAATCAAGGAAGTTTCGAAAAGATTGGAAGTCAAGAGATAGTAGTTCTGGATGAGATATTCCTATTCCTGTATGCAGGCTTGTTGGACACAGTCATGTAACCCAACAATATTAAATCTGACCTGCATGGGCCACCACAAAAACATGTAACGTCCAGTCCCAAAATACGTAGGACCAAGTACGTGAACATGCCAGCTGCACATATACGAAGAACACTCCATATGGAATCCTCATTTATGCATATAAGCTATAAATAAATAATCACAGGCCAGAATAACATATCTAATCTCATCACAGCTCAACGCAGAAGATAATGAAGTCCAAATAAATAAATAAGAGTATCAAAAGATAGCCGGGTGAACATACTCACTCCAAACAGCTATGAAAAATAGTCTCACAAGATCGAGTCTGACCTCCGCAAAATAGAAAGAAAAGAGATGTAAAATAATGTCTACAACTGTCTCAAATAAGAAATAGACTAGAAGTCATAAGGCACTGCCTCGTCATCAATGTAAGATAGCTCCAAAGCCGCTCCGTACTCCTGTAGAAAATCGTCTAAACCTGGAGAGATAACCAGGTCCTCAGGGACATAGCAAGATACAAGAAAACACCATACCATATAAACTGTGATGATATAATAAGAGAAAAATGTATACATGCAATCGGGTTCCTGACCATTCTACTGTGAATATGCAGTTGAGATACATTCCTTCGACGCATGAGCCCTGGCTGAATATAGGATCCGGTATAGTCCCCTCTTGGGCACCAGTGACCAAGTGCATGACATTCAAAACGACATTGGCCAACCTGAGAGGCTCATACCCGTATCTCCAGCGGAGCTTCCGGGTTACAAGAGAAGTGCAACCGAAGCCCATACGTCAGGTAATGTTCTCCCCACCTAATGCCTAGTATCATAATCTCCATGACTGACATGTACCTCTAGTAACCGCCAAGTCTTCTAGCATGCAATTCTATTGACAGTTACCCCTATCCGTCGCACGTCCCATACGTATCGGTGGCCAGCCGACTACGCGGATACGTGTCCTATATGAGACTCACATCACGTGATACAACAAGTGTCAAGGCCTTATGAGATATACCAATACCTCAACATCAATGGGTGGTCAATAAACTAAGTCAATGCAAAAGAATACATAAAGCAAGAAAAACGACCGATAGAGTCGCTTGCACCCAAGTGTGACTTGGACGCACAGTTTAAATATCACAAAATAAAATGCTAAAAATAACAACTAAAAATAAGAATATAATAATCACTGAGTAAGGTGGCAAGGTATCTTGCCTGGTGGTGTAAAGTGGCAAGTCCAAGAGTAGCAAGTGTCAGCACCAAAACTCACAAATCAAGATGACTCTAAACGCTGAATCAAACATCAAAAATGATCTCGATGAAGAAGATATACCTAGGAAATGCCTGTCCAAAAGTCAAATTCTGGAACAGGGGCAAAATCGTAATTTCGGGTAAAAACGATGTCCATCGTTGGACCCGCTTTGCACCGAAACACGTGCCAAAGTCTACAGTCTCTAAAGTCGTCAAACTATATGTCTATGATTTCAGTTTGAGGAGAGGAACTCAACGGTATGTCTAGTTTTGGATTCCGAGGAGCCGTGTACAAAATCGCCCGTTTGAGTGGGTCATGGGCCCGCGAAAATTGGGTTCTGATTCGACCTTCTCAGAATCGAATCAAACTTGGCATGCATTACCAGAATTTTGATCCAGACCTGTTGGCACAAGTTTCGTCTCGATCCGACGACTGTACACGAAGTTATGGACAAGTTTGCAAAACGCCGATACGGGGGTATCTCGACGGATATGCGTTGATTTCGTCACGCACACGCAACGAAATCGAGTCCCGTCAGTTCCCACACATCGGTAACATCCATACGCGCCGTTCGATGTGTATAGTGCATGACCACGTCGCCCAGTTTGTCGGGGCGTACGTCGTATCGTGGAAATTTTCTGAAATTAACTATTTTAAAAATAGTTTTTTGCACAACTTTAACATGGGTTTAATTCTCGCACAGAAAATGAAATACAGATCTACAAAAATGCATTTTAATCGCGGTTATGTTGTCTTCACATGTGTTCAATTATTTTTTACGAAAGTTTAATGGACAGCGAGAAAAGTGGCCGACAAGTTGGCGTTTCAAAACAGTTTTTAATATTCAGAAAAGTGGGTTTTTCTCCAACTTCGCCTCGATTTTTCGAGCAAGTTGGATAGCCATGTCAAAATCCACCTAGGGGATCTTGAAGAGGGTTATGAGGGCTTTCTACACGAATTTACGGATCTAAAATGGACTAGAATCGAGAGAGAAATCAAACGGAAAGTTTGGTACCTTGAGTGGGAAAACTGCTCCGTGGGTGACGCGGGGCTGCCTTCCGATGCTCCGTTCGTCACGCACAAAGCTTCGTCGCTGATGAAACGAATTTGTAGGCGAAGAGGGTATGATCAGCCTCAACTTTCGTTTTGGAAGTTTAGGGTTTCGATGTTTGTAGAAAAAGTTATATATAACAAGTTATAGCAAAAACCTATTACAAATAGGTTTAACATTAATAGTTCCCACGGTGTGGGTTATACGCGCCTGCTGCAGCAAGGAATAGTTTTGGTGGGCCCACCCACTTTAGTGGGTGGGTTTTATTATTGTTTTTTTTTCTTTTCCTAAACATAAGAGGCTTTAGTTGGCCGCCCCTTTTGTTGGGGTGGGGGCCGGCCTGCTCATGGCCCCTTTTTTTTTTACTAATTATACATAATACTTATATATATATATATATATATATATTATATATATATATTATATATATAATATATATATATATATATCATTTAAGCTACCAAAAAATGTCTAAAAATCACAATAATTCCTAAAAAATCCTAGATTTTATTATGCTCCCTATTTAATAGAATTACGAACAAGCACACATATAATATATGTATACACCCATACCTTAATTATACTATTAAACTAGTAGTAAATAAATCCATAATTAATGAAATGCTTAAAGAAAATTAATTTAAATTATAAAATCAATTATAAATTATGGGGGTTTATAAATATAAATTTAAATAGCGATAATAAATGTATTATTTCAAAATAAAATTTACAAAATTTTTTACGAGACTAAAAATGGACTAGCAATATATATATATATTATATATATATATATAATATATTATATATATATATAATATATATATATATATAATATATATATATATATATATTTAATATATATATATATATATATATATATATATATCTACATGGGTCGTTGGTCTCATTACATGACTACCAGGGCTTGGGTTGGGTTCGGGGTAGTTTGGAACAACAGGGTCTTCTAAAAGTCGTATTATTATTAAATAACTAATTAAATTTTTATAGAGATCAAGTCACAACTTTGCCTGGTTTTTCTACTTCGGACACACTTATGGCTCTGTCTACCCTACCATAGCCAATACACTAGTCAAAGCACGCCACTACACTATCCGTGCCATCACTTCTAGTCGTTTGGCATTTCAAATTTTAACCATGACTAAGGCATTCTATAATAATAATTAATTAAATAAAATATTTATAAAATTCCAAAAATCATATTTTAATGCAATTAAATAATAAAAAGATATTTTCAAATTTTTAGAAAGAGGGTTCGAATCTACCCACCTTCGAAATATTATCGAATCAAAATACAATAGTGCATCCTTCTATAAAAGTCATCCAATAGAATTTAGAATTCAATGAGACCTATGTAGCAACCTTAACTACCCAACTGTGAAATTAAATTAGGGACTCATAGTCCTAATCATTCTCTTAAAATTGACTTACTCCTAGTTGTGAATGAGCATTTCTTAGTCACAGGCTCGTAGCAGTACGACTAATATGGTACTACCACGAGTTCCCAATCTTTTGCAAAGACTGACCTGTATGGGCCACCACAAAACTTTTCATGATCCGCACCCACTTTTCGGGATACGAGTGCGTGTCCAAGCTAGCCTACGCTACAGAGTCGGCGGTAGAACGTTGTCACGACCATGATACTCAAAATCACATAAATAACATGTATTGATCATTCACATTTCTAAATTGATTACAACATTTACAACATTTACAACATTTATATTTAAAGAAAGTACAAGGTTCTTACAATTAATGAAAATGATACCACATCTATCTAATTTCTAGGTTTCTGCCTGCAGGTACACCCGTATCTTCCAATGCTAAGAGAAATCACAACTAACATGAAAAATGTTGGTTTCTATTCAGGAATGGAACAAGCACACATATGACAGCTATCCGAAACATAACAGAATCACATAACATAAAAATAGCATATGAGAAGTGAAAACTAGGAAATAACAAGCATCATGGTGTCATGGAAAAGGACAAGAAATTCTAGCAAGTAAACATGTAAAGCATGGCAAGTGGTGAGAAACATGATGAAACAACTGGAACAAGAACTATTTACGTGTGTTGAAATATCCATTTCGACGTGTGAACGGCTAAGGGGGTTAATATAAATCTAGAAAAAACTACTTCATATATTTGATAACAAGGATAGTGATAAGGGGTTAATACATATTTAATTAAATAAATTATTAATACTAATAATATTATCAACATTAACCATGAAACCAAATCCCCCCTTATTAACAATATATTAATCAAAGTAATTAATCGATAATTAAAAATAAAAACTAACATAAGTAAGTAATTAAACTCAACGTTACTAAGCAGTCCAACATGTTCTCATAGCCCACTGGCCAATTCTAACATCTCTTATTATTAGCTTTTCTTAATATCCCTACTGTTGGTGCAGCCCATGGCTGAAGCCCATAACCCAAACTTAAAATAAATTCTTAAATCAAAATATTATTAACCTCATTCTCTCCTCTCTCTCTCTCTATAGACCAAAAATTGAAAAGGGAAAAAAGCTACAGGAGAAAAGGAAAAGGAAAAGGAAGATGAAGGAAATTGGGTGCTCACCTCGGCAGCTCGGCGGAGCACTACTCCGGCGAGGGCGCCAATGAAGCTGGGAAGTTCGTCGAGAGGGCTCGGCGCGCCCAAGTACGGAGGCACAGGGTTTGGGAAGATGACGCCGGTGGACAGGCGGCTCGGGGAGGACCGCGATCGGAGCGAGGGCGGCGCTCGGTAGAGTATGGCTCAGCCCACTCCGGATCTGGATGGCGAAGATGGTCGCAGCCCTAGCGGACCTCGGGAATCAACAGTAGATGAAGGTCGGATGGAAGCGCATGGGGAGAAGACGAAGGCTGTGCTCGGTGCTGACTCGCTGGCGGCCAGCTCGAGGTCGCTGGGTCGACTGTTGCTCGCACACAGGTGATGCCACTCATCGAGCAGCGCATCACGGAAAGGAGGCGCGACAGCGGCGCTCCGAGGTAGGTCGGTCTCTGCGGAGGGAGCACGAGCTTGGCGTACAGATGGCGTAGTTCTGTCGACAAGGATTTGGTTTGTAATTGTAATATTGGAATAAGATGGGGGTAGACATCGTCGTACGGGTCCGGACACGATCGATACGGTAATTTTGTTGGGCACAGACACGAACGAACACGAACATGGTGATGGTGATTTTGCAGATGATGACGGTGGCGTGAGTGCTCAATGGTGGCGATGGTATTTTTTGGTGGCATGGGAGCGGGGTGGTCTGGTGGTTGTGGCGGAGCGATTGGTGGTCGATGAGGTGACAATGGTAGCGGCTAGATGATGATGGCGATGGTGTGTTTACTGGGGGTCTGGTTAGGGGTGCCATAATATATATTTCACATGTGGGTTGAACATAGGGATAAGGGTTTAGGTTGAAGGAGATAGATGAAAGTATAAAGACTTTGGATGGACTTGATTTACTGTTATCCATCTATGGTTGTATCAGAGCTATAAGGAGGGAATGGTTTTAAACCGTTTAAGGAATTTGAATTGAATGCAAGTCAAAATACAAGAAGGTGGGTGCGACCGTTCAAGAGAAGATTTGAATTTACCCAAAATCCCTTATAAAATTTGGGTTTTGCATAATCTTTTCCCTGTTAACATGATAAATCTGTTTACTCATTATTATTATCAAATTCACACTGAGTAAAATAATTCCCTTGATTCAAGGGTTTAACAATATCCTCTAATAATTTTAAATATATTTTTATTAATCAAAACTTATCTAAAATAATTTGACGAAAATCTTCCTATCAATCCAAATAAGTAGGCTTGTCAAATCTCTTTCGTAGCCGATAGTTTGAAGGTCCAAATAATATTCAACAACATTTGAACTTCCTAACGAAATTCCAATAATACTATTTAATAAGGCATTTTTATTAAACAAAATAGCACTCTCAAAATATTTATTAAAACTAGTTTTGATCAAATAACATTTGCAAAGTCTCGACGAAAGATTTAAACACGGTAAAAAAAATAAAAATAAAATTTTGAAAATCCGGGAGGAGGAGTTACAATTTCTCAGATTTAATAAAATGTTATCTTTTCCGCTTTAGTTTTTGTCTGCTTGTGTTCACTGCTTGATACAGCTTACTACCGCCGTCTCACAATGGTGCAGGTTGGACATGATCCGACTGGACCCAGTATATTGGGATCGGATCGTAACATATTTTTAGTAGTGGTCCATACAGGTCCAGTTCTGTAAATTGGTCTAGTCAACTTAGTCTAGACCAACATGCAGTCATGTAATTTGACCTAGGCATAGATGAGACTATAGAAAAATAGACTCTAAAAACAATTAGAACACTTAGATTATTTTTACCCTGTCACAACATAGGGGCAAAATTATTTATTTATAATCTATTTTTGCTTGTTATAGTTTCGTAGGCTACCTTGCTTATGTTTGTACTTAAACCTTACTCAGATTAGGTCGATTGTATGATGGTATACTGCCTATATTATTTCTAGATTTTATGTATCTTTGTGTCCCAGGACTTTTGGGGTTATTTTCCTCCATATCTTTATCAGATTCTAGCATCCCTTAGGATCTATACTCTTTCGCTATTTATGGATTAATATTAGATTTTTCAATCTCCTTATTCAGCAAACCTATTTTCAATTTCTCTATTAGTTTGATCAAATCTTACTTCTTTATCTTTACTTAGAATCTAGATTCATTCACTATTTAGAGTTTAAAATTCTTCTTTAGCAAACCTAATAATCTCTTATCTACCCAAAGTATTTCTACGACTAGTGTATCCAACCATTTGTCTTGACCTTATTTTCAATTGACTTTCTTGGAACTAATCCCGAACCAAATTCTTCTGGAACCATGAAGCCCCAAGGTTAATTATTACCAAATGAATTGGTTCAACTTTGCTAGTTCATGAATCTACCAAAGGAATTATTTTCCATAAAATAATTTCATTATTAATTGTTATTTCCTAAGTTATTCTCAAGACCGAGAATATTTTTTTTGTTGACTTCCTCCACTCAACTTAAAACATTATTCTCTCTAGGCAACTTCTTTATCAATTCAAGGCCTAGAAAGCTTCTAAACTCAATCCTTGAGTATCATGAAGCAAGAACGGTCAGATAATTGATTCCATTCTATTATTGAATTTTCTTTAGTCATTAGAAAACTTTTGAATTGTTGAGCTATCCCTTTGAAATTCCTATAGACAAAGTTGAGAAAATATTCAGTGACCTAATATGGCTTCGCACATATACGTTGCAACCATTTACCTGAATTATGGAAACTGTGAGTTTAGTACAGCTAGTTGTGCACTGGCGAGGCATAGACTCTAAGTTGAAGTGATTTCAGGTGTTTATAGATTTTTGGATATTATTGAGATTATGTCCTAAATGTATCATATTTGTCTTCTATGTTGTTCAGCCATGAAATATATAAAGTTGATAGACTACTCGGTAATCTATCATTATTAAAGTTATGGAGCCAAAAATTCACTACAGTCAGGTGCACTCTGGCGAGGTATGAATTTAAGGCAAAGTGACTTCGGATATATTTGGTTTCCAAATATTACTAAGACTATATCCATACCATGGTTGTCTTTTAGCACCATCAAATTATTCTGACTTTTGTCCGATTAGAGGATTTGCATTTCTAACGGTTGTCTCTATTTTCAGAAGTATCTTATCACAGCCAGAAAGAATAGATTTTCTATGAAATTATACTTGTTTTTCCTAGAACTTATTAGGACCATATCAATCTCTATTGGCTCAATCTCTTTCAAGGTTCAATTTTAATGTGTTGCATATATTTTGTGGATAGTTATATATTTTTGTAGCTATATATAGTTAGTTGATAGTTATATGCGGGAAAAACCTAGATAGCAACCATATTATATTATTCTGATAAGAGCATCCTTAGAGGATCGATATTTTTCTAATGAGATTAGATATCTAAGGGTAGAGTTAGAAAGAAAAGTCTAGAATTTGATAAGGGTCTCCCATGGAGGAAGTGAATTTGGATAATATATAAACATGATAATATGATGATCAATTAAAGGAATAACACAAGCAGTGGAAGGATAGGTTTTAGAGAAGGAATAAGCAGTGAGGAATTGAGATAAGACGATTGGCATACAACTTTGGAAAGGAGCAATTGAGTTTGCAATTTCTACCAAACATTAGAGGCTCATATTGGTTATGATAAGAATTATTAGGATTTTGTGATATTTTTGGTAATGTGTTTGGATGAGAATGATTGATATGTGCATGGTTAAAGATTAAAATTGATTAGTGATTATAATTTGGTCAATTGATTTCAAGAATTAGAAATTCTCGAATATAGACCATGGATCAACTTTCTAAGGATTTACTATGATAAGTGAAGATTGTGACTTTGATGTAGTCAGTTTTGGAAGAATGGCTGAGAATAGAAAATTGATGTCTATAAAATGATTTGATCGAGAAGAATACTTCAAATTTGAAATACATTTGGCATACGAGTTACATACAATGACAGATGGAAATTTGATTTAGATAATTTATGATTCCAAATATATTTAGTTTTAATACCTGGCAGCTGCCTTAGTTTTGTAGATACTGAGAGTTCAACTAGTTTAGCGAGCTAGAGATTTATTTTGCATGGGTATTAATAAGATGGTTATCTTGTAAGTCATTTTTTCTACATATCCTATCTTCTGACCGTTGAAATAATAATACGATATGCTTTCTATCCCCTTTGATCATCACTCAATCATAAGTAAAAATATCTTATCCGATTACATTTCTATCATATCTATATTATTCTAATCACCCTCGCTATCCTACTATCATACAACTTGTTGATTTTTCCTGAGTCACAAACCCTTATACCCATTCCAATTTGATTTAGAATTTTAGTCCCTTATCTCAGAAGATTTTATTATATTATGCATCCTCAATAAACTGTTGGCATTCATTCTTTCTTTCTGTCTTTTCTGTTTCACGAGACCTCATTTCATTTTTCCCTATTTTATGATCATTTGATTATATTTTAACCGTACCTAGATTTTACTCGTGCCTAAAATGAGTTTGATCACAACAACGTTCCAACTCTATCTCAAATCATAGCTAGATAATTCTAGTCATGCCTATATTTTATCATTGTACCATGTGATCAAGCCAAGAATCCATCTGTTTTCTTTTTTATCAAGACTAAGTGATTTTGATTGTACCCCGGCCCTTATCTTTGAAATTTCGAGGACAGAATTTTTTAAGGAGGGAAGGTTGTAAAACCAAAACCCAAACTTCTTCCAAACCCATCTCTAAAAAAAGTTAAAAAATAAAAACCCCATTCCTTATTCCCTCTCAGCCACACAACTCCAGACCCCCTATTTCTCTCCTATACACGTTCTCCTCTCCTCAATTTACTCTTCACCACTCCACATTCACTCATCTCCCCACTTCTCATAACAGAAAACCACCAACATTCCCCAACCATAACTACCAGCATCATCATCCCCTCACCATTCTTCTCCCCAAACTCCATACAAAACCCCCACACCACCATCACCTCCCACAACATCCGTAGGGCTGACCCCTCCAGACCTGCGACCACTCCCTCCGGCGCAACCCATGTGGCCGACCGCCTCTGGCGACCTCCGCCATCCCGCAGCCGTGACCCGCGGCTCCACGAAGCTCTTATCCGCAGCGACCGCAACCGCCGACGCCACCCTCTCGCGGTGCCCGACCCCTGCCCGGCGTCCCGTCGCTCCGGCGACTCCGCCAGCCGACTACGCAGCGCCCGACCGCCGTCAGCGCTGCCCGCACCCCCGCAGCACCCTTCCGGTGGCCCACCGCTGCTATCCCACAGGCGCCGACCAGCACAGCCCCTCCGCGGTGCCCCGTCGCTATTCCGTGCGGCCCCCGTCGCTATTCCGTGCAGCCCCCACCGCTGCCCCGCCATTCCGTGCGTCGTCGTTTCCCGTGTGTACGTTTTCGTGTCGTACTGCGTGTGTTCTGAGTCCGAGACATCCCCTCGGTGCTCCGCCACAACTTTTGGTAACCCCGCAACCCTCTGTAGTTTCACAGAACCCATTTCTATTCATGGAATAGCTAGTTAATTGGTTTTAATTAATTTCCTAATTAGTTCAGTAATAATTGTTAGTATTAGTTAGGTGTTAGCATTAGTGGATAGATTAATGGTTAGTTTTCAACTACGTAAAATTATGATTATGCCGTAGTAGGATTACTTTAACCAAAGTTTCATTATTATTCATTAATTTATAATTTAGCAACAAAAACATATTTTTATATTATAGACTGTCAGCCCCTGTTTTTCAAATTTAATTTAAATTAGTGTTAATTAGTTGCTAATGACATGTTTAGCTTTAAAATAATTTATTATGATTTTTAGGAATTTTTCTAGAATTTTTAAATGATTTTAAATAGGTTTTAATTACTTAAAATAGGAGTTTGCAATTTATTAAAATGTTTTAATATAGGTTTGTAATTAATTCAAATGTTTTAATTAGCTTTTGCAGATCCTTGTATTGTTTTAATATCGGTTTGCAAGTGTTATTTGCAAACTTATCCTGGGGAGGGACCTAACCATAATTTTCTAAACTCCTAGGGACCTAAGAGTAAACTCCCATCTTTCCCCAACCCGATCACCGCCTTCCCCTAAACTTCCGACGACCCTAATCGAAACCCTAACCCTAATCCGACGTCCCCACCGCCTTAGCTTCCCTATAAATTGACTCCCCTCACTTCCCTCGACCCACACCACCACCACGACCCATCTCGGCCAAGCTCCGCCCCTTCTTCCCCATTTAACTTCATCGGAACCCTAGCTCCGACCATCCCCCGTTCAGCCTCCACAGCAGTCGCCATCGTCATCGACCACCACCCAACAGTTCGCCACGACGAGCTGGACCCAGCGCCACCTAAGCGCCACTGCCACGACGCCTACAACCCCCGATCGCCTCCTCGACAGCAACCCAAGCGTCGGACACGTACGTATCCATCTCTGTTTCGTGTCGTACGTGTCTCAAATCGACACACGTGGTTCGCCCGGACACGACAACCCCAACCCTGTGCTCGGACACGCGTATTAGGACTCGTGTGTGTCGTGCTTGGCGCTGATACAAGACTCGTGTCTCTAACTGTCAGGATACGAGGATACAAGAATAAAATTCGAACTAACTAACGGGTTCGGATTTGGTTTATCGAATTTTAAACCCATAACCTAAAACACAACTTAAAACTATGTCTAACCCTTTACTCACAACGAGCCCAAAGGCTCAAGTGGCCAGCGTGTGTGGACTTATATCCTTCCCCCTGTGTCCCCTAGGCCAAGTTCGAGCCCCCCCTTCCTCTGTGTTGTTTTCTTTTTGTTTTATTTTACTATATATGTATATATGTTTTTTTAATACTGTATATTTACTATATACATATATGTATAATATATGTTTATTTATATAATATATATTATATATATATATATATATATATATATATAGTAAATATACAGTATTTGTATATATAATAATTTTATAGTTAGTATTTTGTATATATGTATGTGTATATATGTATTTATGTATATATATCTATATATATGTTTATGTATTTATGTGTATATATATTATTATATAATATATACTGTTATATATATATTATTATATATATATATAATATATATATATAATATATAGAATTTTCCGAATGGTCTCCCTATCCCTAGCTCCCCAAGCACCCAGACGAGATGTTTCCCCCTCCGGCGGTTTTAGCAGGCGCCGCTCGCGCCGCCTCCTCCAATGCCTCGCCCCCCTTCTCCCTCCCCTCCGCTGTGGCTCGTTGCCGCGGCAGCAGCGCAGGGCTGCCATATCTCTGCGTCGGCCCGCGCTCGCAGGCGTCCTCCGCGGCGCGCTCGGGACGGCCACCGTCCTCCTCCTCCCCCCCTCCCGTCCTCGCGCCGCCCCGACGCCCGCGCTCCCCCACCCTCCTCCCCCCCTCTTCGTCTTCTCGCCTTGGTTGGTCCGACGATCAGATCAGGCTGGTTGCGCGCAGTCGTGCGGCTTCGTCCGCCGCGCCCGCTGCCCCTGGTTGCAGCCTCGCCGCCCTCGCTGGTAGCGGCTCCGGCGGCCTCCGCCCGGAGGGTCTGCCCCCCCTCCGTCCACTTGGAGTGTCCTCTGACCCCATCGCCCTCGGGGGCCCGGTGGCCCGCCGAGGCTACAGCAGCTCTCTGTCCCCCCTCGGGACCTGCGCCGGCGATGGAGTGTTCGAGCCCCCCTTGGGGGCTGGGCCCCTCGTGGCTTCTGCCTTTCCTGGTCAACCATCGGGAACAGCGCCTTTGGGCGCCAACTTTACTCTCCTGCGCAGACCGGAGGACCAGTTTTGTGCATCTCGTTTGCGCAGCCCTGAGGGCCCCCCCTTTTGGCGCAGCCCTGTGGGTGCCCCTCTCGTGCGCAATTCAGCGGGGCCTCTTGCTGGTGAACCGTCTGTGCGCAGCCCAACGGGCTCCCCCCTTTCTGTTGGTGCGGCTCCTTTGCGCAGTACTCTGGGTCTCCCTGCTGGTGCTTCCCTTGGGCTCTATCCCGGCCCTGGCTTTCTTGCTAGAGCTGGCCCCCCCTTGCGCTCCGCAGGCCAAGGCCCCCCGTGCGCAGTCTCAGCGCACCCCCCCGCGCTAGGTTGGCGCAGTACGCCGCGGCCTCCTCCCCCTCCTTGGCGCCTGTTGGCCCGCCTCTCTCTAGCCTTCTGGCGCCTCCCGGGGTCTCTCCCCCCCACCTGCAGCGCCTTCGGCGCAACCCGGGCTTGCGCATCCCGGAGCCCCGTTCGTGCCCGTGCAGTCTGGCGATCCACCTTTGGTTCCGCCCACTGCCCCGTCACTCCCGGCTCCGCGGCTGGCGTCTCCTACGCCCAGGCCCTCAGGCCGGATCGGAGACCGCGCTCTCCTGCAGCTTCGGCTGAGATCCTCCTCCCGGACCTCGACCTCCCGCCTCCGGCCGATGGCGTCCCTATCCGGGTTCCCTTCGCCTCGTCTGAGATCCATCCCTAGCCTCCTCTTTCTCCAAGTCGTTCATTCTCAAATTCGGCTCTGGATGCCCGAAGATCCCCATTGTCAAGGCTGCGGTCGCAGGGTGGGGCCTCTCCGCAGATTTCGGGTTGCCCCTCTCGACCCCAAGCATATGCTCCTCCACCTCTCTTCCGATTCGGACTTCGCGATTGCGCGTGCTAAAGGCACGCCAGAATGGGATCCCAGATCGCTAAAGTGGTTAAATGGTCTCCCGATTTCAATCCTAGATTTGACGCAACTATCATCTCCACCTGGATCACCCTCCCCAACCTTCCCCTGGTCTGCTTCCCCGCAGCCGCTCTCAAACGTATCGCCAGCTCCTTCGGGACCTTGGTTGCAATCGCGGAAGAAACTCGCAATCTCTCCAAGTGCAACTACGCGAAGATCTGCGTGGAGTTAGACCTCTCAAACGACCCACCCAAACTCATAGAGATCGAGCTCGGAGACATACCATAGTCAGGAGCTGATTTACGACAACAACATTACCTTCTGTAAACATTGTCAGATGAGTGGACATCTCATGCAGCATTGCTTCCGCGCCCATCCCGAACTTAAGAAGAATATCGCGCGCCCCGCGGACGACCTCTGCTCCCAATCACCCCGTCCCCCCACCCACATTTCGAATCCCGCTCCACCCCTTCAGATCGATAGTCAGTCTCCCCCCACCCCCCGACTAATGCCTCTACCAGTCGGGCTATCGTCCCTTTTCATCCCTCCTCCCTCGCCCTGCACAATCGTTTGCGCTCCTCTCAGGCACACACCCCCAATGAAGCTCCTAGCGACCCCTGCATTCCCTCCTCATCACCGACGGTCAACAGGATTCTCCCAAGAACAGCGGGCTCCCGAACACCGATCTCCCCCAGACATCCAAATTCAACCTGAGATCACCTCACCTCCCTCCCTTGAGGTCCTCCATCCCACCATACACCCAAATAACCGCTCTCTACAACCAGGAAAGGTCTCGTCGGTTAGCAGTTCAGAGCAGGCCGAGGCTATTCGGACAGACCCAGACCCTCCTACTCCCACAGAAGGTGCTCTGACCTCTCACACCCACATCCTAACCGGCAGATTCTGGCAGGCGAAGGAAGCAGGGTTTCTAGATCGTAACAATCCCTTTTGCGCTCTGGAAGATCAGAACCAAGATCTCTCATCGACGGTCGCTGAAGAGAGCAGTGATCAAGATCGGCCAACCGCCGAATCAGGAAGTAACGGACACACTTCCGCACCACCAAGAGAAATACTTCCAAAAAGCACAAAAACAAAAAAAGCAGATGACGGCTAGGACTACCAGGTCCGCCTCGAAGCTCAATCATCCCCCCTTATCCATCCGATGATTAACATCATCTCCTGGAATGTCAGAGGGCTCGGGAACAAATCGACCATGAACAGAATTCTCAGTCTCAAGAAGATTCACCGTATTGACCTCCTTATCATTATCGAACCCAAAATCCCGCAAAAAGACTTAAAGCCACTCAACTTAAGTTAGGCTTCCCGCAAGCTATCGCGGGCGGGAACGACATTGGATCTTTCTTGCTCAAGACTTCCAATTTGGCACTATACAAGATTCCCCCAAGCTCTCACTTGCTGGGTTGAACACCCGGATCTCAAGTCTCGCTCCGTCATCTCCGCTGTTCATGGCAGTTGCGACATCCCCATGCGCCGTCAGCTCTGGGCAGACCTCTGAGGACTCTCCCGCTGGGTCTGCCGTGGCTTTGCATTGGAGATTTCAACACGGTTGCCTGCATCGATGAGAAATCGGGCGGTCGGCCCCCCTCCAAGCAAGCTATGGATGATTTCAATAACTTTACCTTTCACGGGAACCTCTCCCCCATCCCCTTCCTTGGCAGCGCTTTCACCTGGTGCAACATGCAAGAAGGCCGCAGGCGTCAATATTCCCGTCTCGATCGGGCGTTGATCAACGACGAATGGTCCGACATGGGGCTGATCACCAATCTTTCTCACCTCAACCACACCGAATCGGATCATTCCCCCTTACTTGTTCAAATCAGAAGCAATCAATCCGGGAACAAGAAAGCTTTCCGCTTCCTCAACTTTTGGCGACATCACCCTCAATTTAAAACATTGTCGCTACGGCCTGGACCTCCGTCTCGGACATTGATCCCATGACCCGGATGGCGTCAAGGCTTAAAGCCACCCGCAAGGCTCTTTCGGCTTGGAGCAAAGAGGCTTACGGCGACATCTTTCAGGCCATTCGCGAGGCGGAGGATGACGTCACTCGTTCGGAGTGGCCTTTACCTCTCCAGCTCCCCGGAGAACCGCTCATCCCTAAACCTTGCCAGAGCTATTCTTAAATCTAGGCTGAAAGTGGAGAATGAATTCTGGAAGCAAAAAGCCAGACTGACTGGGACACCGTGGTGACCGTAACTCTAAGTTCTTTCATGGTTGCGTCAAAGGCCACAGGAACAAATTAAAATTACACAGGATCCTAGACGACAATGGCAACCTTATCGACGACCAGGCCGAGATCCAGGTAGCTGCCGTTAACTTCTTCTCCAGCCTATTCACCAAGGAGCGGGTCGTTAGAGACGAGACACTTTTGTCGGTCATCCCTTCCATTATCTCCGAGCACGACAACGAGACCTTGTTGGCTGCCATTGATGAGGAGGAAGTCAAAGCTGCGGTCTGGTCCATTAACGAGCACAGTGCCCCGGGGCCAGACGGTTCAACGGCGTCTTCTTCAGAGACTGTTGGGACATCATTAAACTGGACCTTGTCGAAGCCACTATTGCCTTCCTTCAAGGGGCCAGATACCCTAACTCCATCTCCTGCGCCAACATCATCCTTATCCCCAAAAAAGACAATCCGGAATCCTTCAAAGACTTTCGCCCGATCAGCCTCTGCACTTTCACCAACAATTATATCCAAGATCATTGCCAATCGGATGTCCGATCTCCTCCCCAAGATCATTTCCGAGCAGAGCGGGTTTGTTAGAGGCCGCAACATTACAGACAACATCCTTCTTGCGCAAGAGATGATCACGTGCATGAAGTTCCCATCGAGGGGGGGAACGTCGCCATCAAACTGGACATGGAAAAAGCATACGACCGCCTGGACTGGCAATTCATGATCTGGGTGTTCAGGGCCTTTGGTTTCTCCGAGACTTGGATCGACATCGTCTTCAGATCTATCAACAACGCGTGGTTCTCACCGTGATCAACGGCCAGGCGGGGGTTTCTTTCGTTCGACCCGCGGGGTGAGACAGGGAGACCCGCTTTCCTCTACCATTTTCATCATTGCGGCCGAAGCTCTCAGCAGAAGCCTCAACAGCATGCCCGGCAGGCCCGGCTTCAATCATTTCCACAACCACCGGCTGCCCTCTTATCACTCACCTGGCTTACGCGGACGATATCCTTATCTTCTCATCTGGGGACAGCGGTTCGATTGAGGTCGTTTTGAACACGATTGCCAGATACACTAGATGCTCGGGTCAACGTGTTAACAACAACAAGAGCGTCATCTATACTCATCACGAAGCAGACAGAACACACTCTACCCTGCTCGCCAACAAGACTCCTTCAGAACGCATACCCCCCTTCAATTACCTCGGCTGCCCGCTGGTGTACGGCAGGGCCAACTCCGGCATTTACGACCACCTTGCAGACAAGATCCGCAAACGCATCTCCGGTTGGCACAACGCTACCCTTTCCCAGGAGGTAAAACGATCTCATTAAACACGTTTTATCGTCCATCCCGATGTACATTCTGGCCGTCTGCTCCCCCCTAAGAAGGTGCTCCTTTCACTCGAATCTCTTTTCGCCAAGTTCTTCTGGGGTCAGAGCGACGGATTAGACAAGCACCACTGGGCAGGGGGACGATGGCTAAACCCACTGAAGATGGCGGTCTAGGCTTCTGCAGACTCGCCCACATCGTGGATGCTTGCTCCTTAAAACTTTGGTGGAAGTTACGCACCGAGACCTCCTTATGGACGAGGTTCATGAGAGCTAGATACTCCAAATTCTCCCATATTTCGGAAGCGAACACTAACAATAGATCCTCGTCTTCTTGGCGCCGCATTACTCGGGGCCGCAACCGCTGAACCTCTGATCCGTCTCCAGTTGGGGGACGGCAGCTCCCAGGCATGTCGGGAGAGGTGGTTAGGTGCAGACCTCATTCAGCCCAACATTCTCACTCCTCAGGGTTGCACCATCAGAGACCTTTGGGAGGGCAGTCCTGATTGGAATTGGAGGAAGGTCAATGATTGGTTTGGTCATGCGGCGGCCTCCAGGCTTCGTACCGCGAATTTGTGTATCACCGACACTCCCGACACTTGGCGTTGGTCCCCTAACCCTTGTGGGACTTTCTGTTTGGCTTCCGCCAGACGTATCGCCAGAGGAGCGGGACGCCAAATACGGTGTACGCATTATTTTGGCAGGCTTGCATCCCCATCAAATGGTCCATCCTCATCTGGCATGCTCTTCGCCGCAAGCTTCCGACGGACGACATCATCAGTTCTTGGGGTGTCAGCCTCGCATCCAAATGCCACTGCTGTAATGAGCCCAATTCCGAATCCGCAGATCACGTCCTTCTTTCGGGGGAGCGGGCCGCAGGCACTTGGACCCATCTTCATCAGAGGCTTAATATGGAACAACCGACCGGGGGCTTCTACGATCTCTTGGCCTCCTGGTCCCGTTCCTACAGGCATCAGATCGTAGCGGCCGCTGGTATTTGGGTTCTTTGGAAGAACAGGAACATGTTCCGTTACGAAGGACAACACTCTCCCCTCCTAAACTGTTTAGAGAGGTCATCAGACAATGCTTCAAAGTGAGGAGGCGCTGTTCCCATGTCTCCAACTTGTTCTGGGTGAACCTGGCCTAGGCCGCTTCTTCCCCCTTCTTGTCGGGTCGCATGTGCACTCCGCGACTCTTGTTTTCGGTTTTTGGTCGCCTCTGCGCGCTTACTTGTATAGGCTTCGGCTTTTTGCGCCTATATTATCAATAAATTTAATTTTCTCAAAAAAAAAAATAATAATAATAATATATAATATATATATTATATATATATTATTATATATATTAATATATATATTATTTTATTATAAAAATATATATATATATATATATATATATATATATATATATTATATATATATATATATAATAGATATAATATAATATATAATAGATATATATTATATATATATATATCTCTATATATATATCTCTATATATATATATAATATTAATCTATATATATATATATATATATATATAAAAAAATATATATATATATATTTTTATAATAAAATATATATATATATATATATATATATATATATATATATATATATATATATATGTAAGTGTATATATATATATATACCTTACATATATATATATGTAAATATATTTTTTATATATTCATACACATATAATATATATTCGTATTCACATACACTTACACCATATTATATATATATATATTATATATATATATATATATAATATATATATATATATATATATATATATATATATATATATCTATATATATATATATATATATAATTTTTTTTTTTTTTTTTTTTCATATTCACATACACTTATATACTATATTATATACTTTTTTTCATATTCACATACACTCACATACACTTACATACACTTACATATATATATATATAATTATATATATATATATAATATATATATATATATATATATATATATATATCATATTCACATACACTTACACACATATATATAATATAGGGTTATTTTGTATAAGGGTACCAAGTTTTTGATATAATTAGACTTTGGGTACTGGGTTTGTCCGTTTTAGACTTTGGGTACTGTACTTTTTATTGACACATTTTAGTGATGAACATTCGTCGTAAAAAAGTCTTATTTCGTCACTGAAAGTTCACTTTTGTCACTAAAATGTGTCACTAAAAAATTTGAGTACCCAAACTCTAAAACGGACAAATTCAGTACCCAAAGTCTAATTATATCAAAACTTGGTACCCTTATACAAAATAACCCTATAATATATGTGTAAATGTATGTGAATATGAATATATATTATATTTATGAATATATAAATAATATTATATATTGTGTACGTGTATTTTTTTTATATATATATTGTGTACGTGTATATATAAATATATTATAGAGGTGTATATATTATATATATAAATATATTTATATAGGTGTACATGTGTATGTGTTATAAATATATATATAGTAGATGTATATGTGCATGTATATAAAATACATAAATATATAGGCGTATATGTGTATATATATACAAATATATATATTTATATATGTGTATGTGTATACATATAGATATATATAGATGTACACTTAATAAATAGAAATAGAAAAAAAATAGCCAGGCCAGCCCGGCCCAAGCCAGGCCAGTCCAGACCTGGCCTAGTGAGACCCTACGCCAATAGCATATCCAGACCCGAGCCCCTTCATATAAAACGCGCACACGCACAAATACATTGAGAGAGATCGAGAGTTCGTCTAAACCCTAAACTCCTCCGCCACCCTCTTCGTTGCCTAGGTGGCCTCTCCACGATCGTGCGCCGCTGCGCGGGTCGTCGGACGGCAGCTGGAACCTACGCGCACGGACAACGCCACGGCAGCGACAGCAGCAGAAAGGCTGTGCGCGCCCCAAATTATGGTACGATTCCTCCCTCCCCGTGCCTCTATTTTTCAATCCAGTTTGTTCATTGCGTAAACAACCTATACCACTTTAAACCCTTTCATGTAGTTTTGATTTAGGCGACTAATTCAAGAAAATCGAACCAAAGTTCGAGAAAAACCTGTCCAAAACAGGACAGGAACCCGTCCCAAAGACCCAACTTGGAAGGCGTTTATGATATGTAGTTAAGAATTCTGGGAAACTAATTAAAGGCAGTTATAGACAACATATAGGACTTCATAACCCTTTTTGTGGATTTAGAAATCATCGTCTACGTGTCGAGAAATCAAATCCCGAAGTTTACCAAAACCTGTTTAAAAATCAATAAAATCTTTCGATACGACGTGCGTCCCGCCAATCTGGGCGACGTGGTCACGAACCGAAAGTATCAAAAGGTGCGTATCGGCTTCGTAGAAATGTGGTCTTTGACGAAATTCAATTGGTTGCGTGTGCGCGACGAATTTGATACGTATCCGTCAAAATTCATCGTATCGGCCTCTGTGCCAATTTCCTAATTACTTCGTGCACGTTCGTCAGATCGAGACGAAACTTGGGCTAACAGGGCCGTATCATTTTTCTGGTCCTGTATGCCAAGTTTGGTCCGATCCTGTGACAGTTGATCAGATCGCCTTTTTGTAGGCCCCACGGTCCGATTCAACGGGCGATTTTGTGCACGGCCCGCCGAAATCTAACTTTGGACATACGGTTGGGTTCTTATCAAAAAACTGGACCTGTTGACATATAGATTGATGACTTTAGAGACCATAGACTCTGGCACGCTTTTTAGTGCAGTCCAACGGCGGACACCGTTTTGATCCAAAATTACCGTTTTGCTCCTGTATCCAGAATTGGACTTAAGGACAGGCAATTCTAGCTAATTTGACTATTCTAAAAATGTTGGTAATGTTTATTTCAGCATCCAGAGACTTCTGCATGTGTTGACTGATTGTGGCTCTTTGAGTGGTATAGTATTATCGGTTTCACCAGCACATGACCACAGGCGAGTATATCTCTGATAGTTTTTGTATTTGATTATCTCTATACTTCTTGTATTTAATATTATTTTACATTGATATTATGTTAATTCTTGGCACGCTTGTCACACGAGATAGTAGTTATGGATTCTAACATGTTATTCGTGACCAATATATTTTCGTGTTCGTGACCTGTTTGAATCCATGGGTACTAGCCGGACAGGGAAGTACATTAGTAGACAAGTAAACATACCCAGAAATATCTCCAAAATATCTATTCTTGCCTGATAGCAGCTGCACACGACACGTGCAGGGTGGCGGATTTACCCTTTAGCCATTTACATGTCGAAAGTGTATTTCAAATCACTTGTTAGATATAGTCTTGCTGTATTACAGCTCTTGTCGTTGCTTGCCTTGTGTACCATATCTTCCTGCTTTTACTCGCATGATTTCCTACCATGATTTCCTGTTTATTCCTTATCATGTATCTCAGTATTATTACAAATTTATGGATTTCGTTATTTATTGATTCTATTGTGAGATTGTACTCGTTCCATTCCTGACTGAAAACCAACATTTTTCAGGTTTAGCGGCGATCACTCTTAGCACTGGAAAGGCATGGGTATGCTGAGGTTAACCTTGAAATAGATAGCCATTGTATCATTTTCATAAATTGTGAGAACTTTGTATTCTCTTTAATTTTAAATATTGTAAATGTTGTAATAAATTTAGAAATGTGAATGAGCAATAAAGTTTATTTTTTGAGCATTTATTTTCTTACGGGCTTGACAACGTTCTACCGCCGACTCTGCGACGTAGGCTGGCTTGGACACGTCTCGTATCTGAAAAGCGGGTGCGGGTCGTGACAGCCGTCTATGCGGCTCAACATACATTCTATTATAAATAGCAGGGTGCCACACCCCTGCAAAAGGCTGGCAACCTTCAAAAGAAAAACAATTTCTTCACGAGCTAGAGACTGTATCAGATAGTCCACAGAGTAAGGCAGAGTTAATAGCACTTTCCCGAGCCTCCACCATCACCCCCAGAATCAAAACTAAACAATTGTACTTAGATTGTTTCCTAGGATTTCTTTCTAGGCTTTTCTTTGTACAAGCGAGTTTGCAATCAATTTCAGTGTTCTATAATACCTATCTTTGATTTTTTTTATGGCAAACACGATGGTGACTCCGCTGGAGACTTCCTTCTCTTTCAATGAGAAGTTGGTGACGCAATCTGACGCATCCAAGCTTGGTTCTACACAGCAGATGCTTTTGGTTCGTTTTGACCAACAAGCCTTCGAAGAATTGCTCTTTGAAGGAAGCGCCAGCCCGTCTCAGAAGCGAGCCAACCTAAAGAGGACTCGCAAGATGTCGGTGCGCAAAACGGTTGCCTCCGACCAAGTTCTCGAAGAAGCTCCTTATGCAGCCCAAAATGGTGACCATAACTCTCCTGCGGCTTTGTTTCCAACTGCGGAGGACCCCACTGTCCCCAAATCCAGCAGAGGAAAATACTACGATGCTAAGTTTTTGGAGGCACAAGGGAAATCCATACGGACAAAGAAGAAGCCGCATAGAGGAGATCGACAGTCTGTCCATGCGGCAGCCAACTCTGGCCGTAGGAAGATGATACATGTGGCAGCTAGCTCTAGCCGCAAGAAGATGGTCCATGCGACGATCAATTCTGGCTTCAAACAGGACATCTCATGCGGCCATGTCAGAAGCTCTATGTTCGACCGCCCCTCACGCGGCCCTGACGCCATACGGTCCACTGAGGATACGGGATGGATCAATCAGGACCTTTTACTACGCGCCTTTGGGTGCTAAGTCAAAAAAGTCTAGGGCAGTGCAGGCCTAACCAGCCCAGCCAACTGTCCAAGTCGCTGACTGTCAGCGGGCCCCGTTGACTGTTACACGGGCTCCTGACAGAAAGTTGTACAGAACCACCCGCGTCCAGTCCCCCAGGGCTAACGGATAGGGTGGGTCTTTAAAGTCTCCCTCTAAAGATCCAGAGCAAGTGCTTTTACTAGCCACGAATCAGGAAGCAAACATGATGCCTAAGCACCCGTGCGCTTGGGATTCCCGAGTTCACAAGTTTGGTACAAAGGTAGAGCATCTTCCTACCGACTTACGTGACGTGATTACTCACAAACGTAAGACGGCAGCATCGGCATGCAATGAGTCCCTCTCGGAGCTTCGTTGCACCCAAGTCATCATCAACTGCTGCTGCGACAAATCAGCAGCACCCGAGGATCGACAGTCAGTTTTCCAGCGACTGCAGCAGCCAACACCTGTCCGATAACAACTCAAAAAACAGGTGCAAATTCTAGGGGATGAGGAGTTTCCTTTCGCCTCCTGTAATTCAACTCAAAAGTTCCTCCTGGCAAGGGAGAAAAGAAGACAGGCTCTTCTAGCCCGACCATCTCGGCCAGTATTGCAAGGAGACCCTCAATTGGGGGTTCACATCAACCACAGGAGGTGTCTATTTAGGCACTCGATCCAAAAAGAAGCTTCCGGCACCCGGGGTGGACCTTCGGCCTCCTTGAGAGTAGGTAAAGTTGGGGGTAGCAGTCCCCTCAATGTATGCGACAACCCGGTGTACCAAGAGCACATACAGGGGGTAGAAGTCCTCCAAAACTGTGCAACAGACCCACATTTCCCTGAGGGCCACTATCCTCACCAAGACGATGTGGCTTACTACACAGGGGGTAGCACCCCTTTCGAGTCAGAGGAAGATAATATTCCGACATTCCCTGACGATTTCTCTATACAAGGATACGGCACAGAGAGTACCTCTGCCACAATCCCTTCCACCTCTATCCACGTGAGGACAGTCTTTACGACTGACAATGATCAAGAAGCGCCTTCTGACCGACAACGGCTAGAAGTGCTGGAAGCCATGCTCCTATCCTTGGTCAAGTCCGTAGACGAAATCAAAGTCGCCTTGCCAACTCAACCAGCAAGGACGCCCGGACAAACAAGCTTGGGACCCGTAGTCAACACGGACTCCAACACGATTGCCCCTTCTTTGGGCGATGATCCCTTAGAAGCATCCGTTCCCTCAGCTGCAGATGAAGTCAAGGAGGCAAGGAGGGAAGTCCAGAAGCTTCGAACGATGTTCAATGCCCAGGACTCCTTTTGGGATCTTAGAATACGACAGCCATATCCTGTTACATGGAGAGACGTGCCTTTTCTACCGCAGTTCAAGCACATGTTCCTGGAGAGATTCTACAAAGTGGAGCATGATGTGACAATATCATCTCTTATGGATGTCGTTCAGGGAGAGAGGGAGCTGACAAGGAACTATATCGAGCAGTTCCGCCAAACCGTAATGAGGTTGCCCCAAGACAATCCCGAGAGCTCCTTGATTGAAATCTGCCAGAAGAAGCTGCTCCCTGCAATTAGCCTCTGGATGGGTGACGATCAGTTCAGGGATTGGACAACCTTTATCATAAGCGCTACCAATGCAGAGGCAAAATTAAAGAAAGCTCGCCAGTTGGGATTATACATCCCAGATAGAGAAGATAAGGGCAGATGTCCTGGGTCCACCTCCGGTAACAGCAACAGTGGCGCCACCACTAACCGGGACAACAAGGGGAAACAGGCTATGGTTACTGATGCGACTTGCAAGGGGGACCCAAAGTATTGTCATGTCAAAGCTATCTTCGATATGCTCCAGTAACAGCAACAGTGGCGCCACCACTAACCGGGACAACAGTGGCGCCACCACTAACCCGAACAAAAACAGGCGAAAGGTCCGTGGCCCAAGGTCAATTACTCATTTAAAGATAGTCATGTCAAAGCTATCTTCGATATGCTCTTGCAAGGGGGTAGGATCCAGCTCCCTCCACCAAGGCGCAAGCCCCAAACAGCAGAAATTGAGGACCCAAAGTATTATCACTTCCACCGCTATGTCCATCATGCTACTCATGATTGTTTCCAATTGAAGCGGTACATTCAGAGTCTTATCGACTCTAAAGCTCTATCGATAGACTTTGAAGAGGTTACCGTGGCGGCAAACATGGTGTCTATTCAGTTCGGCAACTTCCCTCCAACAAGTACTATAGACGGGGTAATACCTGTCCCTCGGACAACGATAGAGGTTACTAATCTTCCATCCATCCGGAGCTAAACATCTGGATTGGTACCTCTCACCACATTGCGAGGAGAGATCATGTGGGTGCATCCAGACTTGGTGCCCGAAGTTACCCAGGTGGTGCCATCTTCCACCAACAAGAGAAAGGGCAGGAAGTCTAGAGCCTGCCATACAATTTTAGCTGAAGCTGAAGAAGCTGTAGATGTTGTTACCCGGTCTGGAGCACAAGTCCAGCCCGTACGGGATAGTCCAGCCGAAGATCCTCAGCCGGCAACGTTGTCTCCCTCTGATATTCCAAGGCCATCTCAGCCTCAACTATGGGACAAATCCAAGTCAAAGGAAATAGCTTCGATAGGCCACTCCGCAATGATGTACCTCAGGGACTGGAGAGACCTTCCAACTTCAACATATTAGCACAATTGGCTTTTACGCCAGCAAAGTTGTCGCTATATATATGAGCTCCTAAGGCTCTCCAAGGATCTTCGTGTCGCATTAAGTGAAGCACTCCAGAATGCTGATGCCTACTTAGCTCAGGTCAAGCCTCCAGGCGAAGACCCGCCAGCAGATTTACAGGGCGGCAATAGCACAAATGCAATGCCCAACATCATATTTACTCTGTAGGACATGTTGATCAAGTCTAATTTGCATGATCGCTCCTTATACTACACTGGATATATAGGCGACATCAAGGTGGATCGGATGCATACCGACCCTGGCTCGTCAATAAGCATCATCCCGAAAAGCCTGCTCCAACTTCTTGGCATCCCTATGCATCGGCTAGCGATAACCAATACAGCCACTAGCAGTTTTAACTCGGGGAGGAGCTATCCCCTAGGAAAGATCCGGTTGAAGTGCCAGATTGGTGACCTGAAGACGGAGGTTACCTGCTACGTCATAGACGTAGACACACCTTACAATATCCTATTGGGGCGTCAGTGGATACATGACTATATGATCGTGCCATCCACCCTCCACCAGTGCTTCAAGTATGTCAATAGACACGACTTCGTGAGGACCGAATTTGTCGACATCGATCCCTTCAAAGGGTTGAGTCTTATTATTCTTCGGAGGCTTGTTTATATGAAGAATCCAAGAAGTACATCATTAACAAACTGGAGACCATCATAGGGCCAGAAGAACCCTTGATAATTCATCTCTAGACTCAAAAATCAGGCAAAGCAGCACCCCTTATCGTAACCTTGCGTGAAGAGGTGCCTGGTTCTCTCGTTCAAGCTATACAATCGGAACCAATGGTCAGCCGACTCCCAAATTTAAGAGCCAAAGCTCATCATAGGGCCGATGGTGATCCAATTACCAAAATCCATCCGAAGACCATCGAAAGATACAGAATCCCTTGCTGAGCTAATTGTCACCCGTCATCCCAAGACGAGCGACAACTAAATGCCTATCCGACATACTCAAGCAAGCTAATATTTCAAGTTCGACCCTTGGTGGTCAAGTTGCCCAAGATGGCATCCAAACCTTTGGGATCGCAGGGGTAGCCGAAGAGGACGTAGAACTCGTCAAATACCTGGTGGCACAGACGGATGATACCTCTCCTGATGATGTAATCCACATGGACAGAGTTCCTTATCTCATCAATAAGAGGCTGTCGATAAAAAAATATACTACCTAGAGTGTCGAGTTATGTACATCAGGTACCCCTGAACTTACACTCTGTTCTTCCCCCCGAGGGGACTCGTATTGCATCTCTACGAGTGAGAAGTCACGTATATTAATACCTCTGAACTTTCGCTTTGATGTTTTGACTACCATATATCACGCCCATATCACCCCTGTTGGGTTTCGTTTCAAAATCTATTACCTGCACCACCAGTGCGCAGAAGGATAATAGGTCCATAAAACATATCCTAATCTATTGCTTGCACCATCAGTACACAAAAAGGGTAATAGGTCCACAAAATTCCCCCGACGAGAAAAACAACCACGTCCACATTACCTCTGAGTTGTTTTCCCATCCATCACTGACAAATCACCCAATACATAGTACTTCCATATTGATAGCACCTCTGAGTTGTTCTGTGTATCCCCATCTGGCCTACTCCTACCACGTCCTTATTACCTCTGAGTAGGGAGGCTATACTTCAGACCCATATTTACCACGTCCTCATTACCTCTGAGTAAATATGTCGGTCTTCTCTCCACTTGTTATCGGTACTCGCATCACCAGTACACAAAAATGGTAATAAGTCCACAAAAATTATCCTAATCTATTACTCGCACCATCGGTGTATCAAAGGGTAGTAGGTCCACAAAATATCTTTCAAATCTATTTGCTCGCATTTTCAAAAATGCACCAACGGGCAATAGGTCCACAAAAGTCCCCCCCCAAGGGATGTTCTTCATCAAAATTCCATTACAAGCTCCTCAGAGCGGAGTGAATGTATTCTGCCCTATCAAAAAAAGAGAGCAAAGTCTACTACTCATCAGCAATACACAACTTGCTAAGAATGCCCTCCAGCTGTGCAGTTGAGCGCTCAATTCTCAGTTGGACTCGGCATTCAGCTTCCAATTTCTTCAGTGCTCCCTCTAAAGCAGCTGAGACTCGTGTGACTTCGTCAGTCTCCTTTCAGATCTTCTTACTCTCTTGACGAGTGGCTTGGAGCTCAATCTCCAGAGATGTTAGCCTAGCCTGGAGCTGGAGGAGCTGCTCGTTAGTTTCGGCCATAGCACGAGTGATGGTTTCCTCACGAGTCAAAAAAATCTCTCCCTCCCGGCTCAGCTTGTTATACTTAAGGGACAACTTCGGGAGGTCCTTCTCCAAGGAGGGCTTGGTTGTCTCTTGAACAGCCTTCACCTTTTCTACGACTGATACAAGAAAAGCATGCTCCTGCTCCACCATGGCAGACACATCGACTTGTCGTAGTTTCTACAACTGGATTAGGCACTGATTAGCCTCTGCCAACCTGTGCTCCAGAAGGACGGCCACCCCTTCTCCACCCGGAAGCATCTTCAGTAGGGCAATCTGGCCTTGGGCGCAGTGGTGGGCTATAGCAAATAAAGTCCCCCTCCTCAAAACAGCCTTGACCCCCCGTTTTAAGTGACGATAAAAGCTCTCGACTATGTCCCTTGACGATTCGTCTAAATTCTCCAAAGAGGACGGCGTCGAAGGGATAACACATAAGGAAGTCGAAGGCGTCCGGGAAGGAGGCACACTCGAGCTTGATGATCCTGTCAAAAGGGAAATAAATTCTGAACAATGAGACTCCCGCACAGCAGTAATCTCCTCTTCCGCAACCCGAAGAAGCTGAAGACTAGTCAGAGCGGCAATTTCAGTCTCCGGGGAAGAGGTAGCTTCAACCAACCCAGCACCCACCTATGCTGGTGTAGGAACCGCCGCCTTCGCTGTTGGTGGTACAAGGGGCTTTGAACTCAGCTCAGCAGGGTTCTTTTCAATTTGAAGGAGGGGAGGCCCATTTTTTCTCTTCGGCAGGAGGTTTGCCCTGACGTCGTCCGCTATCCCCTCCTCCGCGGTCATATCTGTCACGCCCCAAAAACTAGAATACTGGAGAGAGAAGGGGCCGACACAGCCAGCTACGTATATTGAAGTGCAACCCACCTCGCTATACGGTCACGGCTGTCTAGATACATGAGGGTTTAACTACAAGCCATCTATCTCTTATGGTCATGAACAAGCCTATTGTCTCAATCTCAAGCAAGTAATAGCAGCTACAAGATGTCAGAGCACCAAATATACGATAGTAAGGTATCCCATACATTACATATTTGGATGATCATGATGCTAGTCATACAAAATGTGAAGACTAGCAAAAGTTTCAGTCATACATGATCAACCCTAGGATTTATTGACCGTGCTACAGCCCGTAGGCAGACAGTAAGTAAAGTGCAATCGAGCTAACATGTGCTCATCGGCTAAACGTCTCAAAAAAATACTTTTACAGTAGAGTGGGAGAGCAAAAATAAAACACACTCGTTACCAGGCTTACGCCTGGTGGTCACCATCTGGCTAGAAGGTAGGGAGATCCTCTGGAGCTGTCTGGTATCTGGCCATGCAAAACCAGCTGGGTCAGATCCCAGAAAGAGCAAGTGCCACAAAGGAGGCTTCACTTAAGAACTAAAACCAGCATATCAGAACATAAAATAAGAAGATAAATAAGACATGAAATCTAAATAGGGCAATAAATATCAAGAAGATGAGAAGTTATTCCGATCAGTTATCGATAAGGTAAGCATAAGCAATCATGTTACCGAAGTAACCAGGTACTGGAACCAGACAAAACTTAGACTGGTTAGACTCCATCCAATATTCACGGCCAAGCAATAAGTATGGCTTGATACTTTAACTAACTAGGGTTATCACAGGTCTAGTTACTAGCAAGATGCAATGAGATGTTCCAACAGCCACAAGCCCTGCAGACCATCCAGGTTATCCGGACAGAATTAGGGGTTGAGTTCATATGGGTACATCGTCCAAGAAATGCATGTACCCTTAAGTAGCTTGAATGGTGCAACACATGATAGTGTGCTGGAAATGTACCCTACTCGACGGTAGGCTACAAATCCCATGATGGGGCGCCCAGATACCGGGATTGCCTGTAGCTGACTGCTGGATTATTCTAGTTATTAGCCTTAGCCAGTTTCAGTAGGTACCCCTGACCGTGGTACTCAGGGGTCCCTGCCCTAGATGTAACGCCCCAGTCCCAAAATACTTGGGACCAGATACGTATCATGCCAGCTGCATACATACGAAGCACACTCCAATATATGGAAACCTTGTATGTATACATAAGCTGTAAAATATAGTAATCCAAGACAAACTAAATCTCATCCATAATAAAAAGAATAATAGTATAAAATCAACTTGAATATTTATGGTACAATCGTTGGGCGGAGACAAAGTCCACTACCAACTATCAAAAGGAGATAAAGTACACAATAAAATGATCCATGAAAGTATCAAGACGAACCAAGAGCGTCCATCTTCGAAGGAATGGAGAAGACCACAATCTTGGCTAAAACACCTGCAGTAAATCATGAAAGCACACACCTGGAGAGATAACCAGGTCCTCAGAGGGACGTAGCAAGATACAGGAAGAACATGCCATTATAACTGCATAAGTAAAAATACTATAAACTACAACACAACAGGGTTCCTAACCATCTATGTGATATGTACTTTGAGGACAACGTTCTTCGCAGGGGCTGTAACGGATTCACGCAAGCAAGTAATAAACAGTGGCCGTCAAGTAGCGCTCATCCGAGACACTATCGACCGGGCAGCAGGTAGTGCTCATCCGAGTCACTATCACCCATAAATGTGTAAAAAGTAAATGTAGCCCCTACGCTAGTAGCTGTCCCCTCTCCCCAATGATACTATACATGCATCGTAACCACGACCACGTGTCATTTCCACAACACGGGCTTATAATAGATAACTGTCAAGTCTTCTAACATGCATCTATTGACAGTTATTCCTACGCATGCGCACGGGTGATCAGCCAACACGCAAGTGACCACTACATGATACTCACAACTCACACACAACTCGTGATACAATCGTGACAAAGTTAATGACATGCATCATATTGACGGAAGTCTCTTAACTCTAGGTCCACAAGCAAAAAAAAATAATAAATAGGGAATATAGATACAATAAATGAAATAAAATACAACTAAATATAAGCAGTAAAGATGGCAAGGTATCTTGCCTGAGGTTATGTGCAAAAGAGAATAATCTAGTAGCTCGAACAGACAAATAAACGAAGCAAGAAAAGCCAAATCCCGCAGATGACTCCGGATGCTGCAACAAATATTACGATCGAGTTTGGAATAAAAGATATGTCTAGGAAATGCCTGTCCAAAAGTTAAATTTTGAAACAGGGGCAAAATCATAATTTTGGGTCAAAACGATGTTCGCCGTTAGACCCGCTTTGTACCGAAATGCGTGCCAATATCTACGGTCTCTAAAGTCGTCAAACTATATGTCTACGAATTTGTTTTGATGAGACGAACCCAACGGTATGTCCAATTTTGGATTCCGGTGGGCCGTGCACAAAATCGTCCGTTGAGTGGGATTGTGGGCCCGCCAAAATAGCGTCCCGATCAACGGTCTCAGAATCGGACCAAACTTGGCTCACAGGACCAGAAAAATATTTTGAGTCCAATGGCGTAAGTTTCATCGCGATATGATGAGTGTGCCCAAAGTTGTGACTAAATTTGCAGAGGGTCGATACGGGGTATCTCGACGGATACGCACTGATTTCGTCGCGCACATACAACGAAATCGGGTTCCGTCAGTTCCCACAAGTCGACAACCTCCATACGCGCCTTTCGATGCATATAGTACGCGATCACGTTGCCCGGTTTGTCGGAGCGCACGCCGTATCGGGTGTTTTTTCCACTTTTTGAAAACAGAATTTACAATTTCTCGGAAAACTTTAACAACGTGTAACTTTCTACATACTAGATAAAAAGTGAATCCAAAAGGTGCGTTACAATCTCGGTTAGGTTGTCTTTGACTGTCTTCAGTTAGTTTTTATGAAAGTTTAATAGACAGCGAGAAAAGTGGCCAACAAGTTGGTGTTTCAAAACAATTTTTTAATATTCAGAAAAGTGGGTTTTTCTTCAAATTCGTCTCAATTTTTCGAGCAAGTTGGATGGCCATGTCAAAATCCACCTGGGGGATCTTGAAGAGGGTCATGGGGGCTACGCGTAGAAATTCGTAGATCGAAAAATGATCGAACTAGATGGAAGAAAACTAGGACAGAAGGTGAGTACCTCGCTGTTCCGTTACTGCTGCCGTTGTCGATGGTTCCTTTGTCTTCTTCGCGAGCATGGCTTCGACATGGTGCGTCCGAGCTTCGCCGTAGAGTGGGGAGGAGGAAGGAGGAGAGGAAGGAGGTGGAAGAAAAATTTAGGGTTTTTCCAACACTTATATATATATATATATATATATATATATATATATATATATATATATATATATATATATATATATATATATATATATTAAAAGGGGTTCGGCCCCTTGCGGCCAAGCAAGGGATGCTGCTACATAAAGGGTCGGCCAAGCTTGGCATGCTTGCTGCTTGGTTTTGTGGTGGCGCCCATATGCATGCTGCTGCCGCTTTGTTTTTGTATGTGGTGGTCGGCTGCCACATTGGTGGGGCCGACCACCACATGGGTTTTGCTTTCCTTTTTTTTTTCTTCTTATCTTAAATCTTTAATATATATATATATATATTTTTAATATATATATATATATATTAAAAAAAAGTCTATTTAAAATATATATATATATATATATATATATATATATATATATATATATATATATATATGTACATATCCATAAATATACCAAAAAGTCTATTTAAAATCCAAATACCATTTAAAATTCAACTATCCATAAATTTAATATATTTGAGCATATCTACATATATATATAAATTCAATCCTTAATAAATCAACTCAGATAATAATAATATTTAAATAGGAAAACATGTTTATTAAATCTCCACAAAATAAAATAATAATAATCGTCCCAATGGGTGAACTTTACCGCTCACCCATGTATGGGTCCAGAAAATTGTACCGTCTTGTAAAATATTATTTTATTAATAAAACATAAATTTTGTACCAAAAGTCAATAAATATTCAAGAAGTCTCAAAATTATTTAAAAATATTTGTACACACATGAAATGTTCCTACATGGCCATCTTAGTCACCACACATGCTCACATGGGCTTAAATTTTGTTCGGGCCCTGTTCGGGCTGACTTGGCCAAACCGGGTCATCAAAAAAATAAAATAAAACCATAAATTGTATAAATTCATTTTTAAGTCTAATAAAAAAATAATTAAAAATAGGGGTTTTACACTAGACATGATGTAAGACAATACTGGTTCATTTGTGCAAACACAATCGCCCACGGTGTCCAATCCATTCATTCTGGTCATGTCATGCTAGCCGTCGCAACAACATATCGAGGTATATCATGCTAGGTTTACTTATCTAGAGTGCGCCACGACGGGCCACTATCATGTCATGTTACTTGTCAAGAGTGCACCACGACGGGTCAATATCGTGTTCTATCCCTACAATATCATGTCGTGTTCATGTGAAAGTCATGCCAATATTAAAATCATGCCACGTCCAACACATAACCCTGCCATGAGGGTTGCCGCAAAAGACTGGCCGCATGGGGGTTGCTGCAAAAGGCTGGCCACACGGGGTTGCTGCATAAGGCTGGCCGTATGGGGTTGCCGTAAAAGGCTGGCCGCATGGGGTTTCCGCATAAGGCTGGCCGCATGGGGTTGCCGCAAAAGGCTGGCCGCATGGGGTTGCCGCAAATGGCTGTTCTTCTTCTCCAAAGATCCGAGAAGAAGAACCATGGAAGCCACGGCTTCCAAGCTCCATTAATCCTTGATTTAAAGTCAAAATTCGAACTTCCATAGGTCAAAACGGGGTAGAACGAAATTCTCTACAACATGGAACAATTAAAACTTGAAAATAACAAGGTTTAATAGATCAAAACCTAAGAAATCCAAAAATGTAACAAACTTAGATCTACATGAAATGAACCATGGAAATTAAAAATGCTAAGTACTAAAGTGTCTTAGAATCTCGTGAGGAAGACAATGGAACAACAAAATTGAGTTCCTCCATGAAGCAAGTTGCACTTGCCTAAGCTCTTAGTAGGTGGAGAGGGTTAATGGAGGATGAAGAAGAAGTAAATAAAGAAGTGAATGAGGAGAGAGAAAGGGGTTGGTGGCTTATAAAGAGGGGGTTAGCATGTTGGGCCAAGTCCTAACAAACCGAGCCCAACCAAATATACCAAGCCAAGCCAAGCCGGACCAGAATGAACCCAAAATAAACTAAGGCAAGATTAAACCAGGATCAAGCTAAGCAAGACAAGTCTAACTACGGGTCGAGATTCCGTACACGTATACTGGAAATACGTATAACGAAAAATGGAGGTGACAACTCTACCCACCTTAAAAGAATTCTTTCCTCGAAATTTAATCAAGTGGCTAGAGATGTCGGGGCAAGCTATATTAATCATAAGCAAGCTACGACTAGCAGTCAACCAAGCAATCATTCATGCAAGCAAGGAATTAAAAACGTAAGGTATAAGGAAGACATTATACCTTATGAGTCAAATAGGTGTGGATATCGTGAGCGGATATCATCCTCACACTCCCACGTTGACTCACCCACGGAGTAATGACCCCAAGCAACACGGACTAACTTGATAGTCTTGTTTTTGAGTATCTTCTCTTTTCGGTCCAATATGGATACGGGTCTCTGCTCATACGAAAGGTTGGTACCAACAACCAATTCTGAATGATCAAGGACATAACTCGGATCCGAAATATATCGTCGCAATTGGGATACATGGAAGACATTATTCACCTCACGTAACGACGACGGAAGAGCGAGACGATAGGACACATCACCTACTCGTTCTAGAATGTCGAACGGCCCTATATACCTAGGACTAAGCTTTCCTCGTATGCCGAAATGAATGACGCCATGGGTAGACGAGATCCTAAGGAATACATGGTCGCCGACAGAAAATTCAAGAAGACGACGATGAGAATCGGCCCAATGACGCTGGCGATCTTGTGCAACTCGAAGATGATCTCTGACTTGCCTGACCACCTCAATAGTCCGTATAATCATCTCTGGACCAATCATCTGCCTCTCGCCTATATCATCCCATGCTAACGAAGATCTGCACTTTCTGCCGTATAAGGCCTCAAAGGGTGCCATCTGGATACTGGCCTGGAAACTGTTGTTATAGGAGAACTCCATGAGATGTAGGTGATCTTCCCACGAATACCGAAGTCGAGTGTACATGATCGTAACATATCTTCAAGAGTCTGGATCGTGCGTTCTGACTGACCATTTGTCTGCAGGTGATAAGCTGAACTGAACTTGAGACGAGTCCCCAAACTTTTCTGAAGACTGCCAAAAGTGCGATATGAATCCTGAATCTGTGTCGAATATAATACTGACTGGTACTCCATGCAACCTGACTATCTGTGTGAGGTACATCTCTGCAAGCTGGTCCGTCGACTGATCGATTCTGAAAGGGATAAAATGAGCTACCTTGGTGAGTCTGTTGACTATAACCCAGATGGCATCTCTCCCAGCTGGGGATCTAGGTAACCCAGTTATAAAATCCTTGGTAATGTGTTCCCATTTCCATTCTGGTATCGGTAAAGGTTGAAGAAGTCCAGCCGGTCTCTGATGTTCAGCTTTAACTTATTGGCAAACTAAACATCGAAAGACAAACCGGGCTATTTTTCTCTTCATGCCATACCACCAAAAATGCTACCGGATATCATGATACATCTTCGTACCGCCCGGATGAATCGAATACTGAGAACTGTGAGCTTCTGCCATGATCTCTTGTCTAATATCACCACTAGGTACGCAAAGATGCCTTCCATGTCGAAGTGTACCATCCTCATGGATACATAATTCTGGTCTTCGTCCTGCTACACATTCTGCCCTAAGCCACTGAAGCTTAGAATCTGATGAATGAGCTAACTTGATCCTCTCAACTATACTGGATAGAACATGCATACTGGCCATCAATACCACATTGGTAAGGACAACTTCTATACCCATCTTTTGAAGATCTGCTAATAACTCTGGTTGTGCTGTTAGAAAATAAACTCTGGCACTTCTGCTCAATGCATCTACAACGACGTTGGCCTTCCCAGGATGATACTGCAGGTTGATGTCATAATCCACAAGTAGCTCTAGCCATCTTCTCTGACGCATGTTAAGATCCTTCTGAGTAAACACATACTTCAGGCTCTTATGGTCGGTAAAAATCTCCATCCTATCCCCATACAAGTAGTGTCTCCAAAGCTTAAGTGCAAACAATACTGCTGCCAGCTCCATGTCATGGGTTGGGTAATTCCTCTCATGATCACGAAGTTGACGTGACACATAAGCTATTACCTTTCTATGCTGCATCAAAACACATCATAAACCTCTGCCTGAAGCATCACAATACACTGAGAATCTCCTGGTCCTATCTGGAAGCGTGAGAATGGGTGCCGTCATCAAACCTCGCTTCAACTTCTCAAAAAAATCCTAACATTTTGCGGTCCAAGCAAACTGCACATCCTTGCGGGTCAACTGCGTCAGTGGTGCTGAAATCCGAGCAAAGTCTGAAACAAATTGCCGGTAGTAGCCGGTCAAGCCAAGAAAACTATAAACTTCTGCAACTGTGCTGGGTACTGGCCACGTCTCAATAGCCACGATCTTCTGGGGATCGACTTCTACTCCTCCTCTGGTGATGATATGACCCAAGTATGAAATGCGATCGAGGCAAAACTCATATTTACTGAACTTCGCATACAACTAGTGCTTTCTGAGAATCTGGAGGACAACTCTGAGATGCTGCTGATGCTCCACTTTATTCTTACTATAGACCAGGATGTCGTCTATGAACACAATCACGAACTGATCCAAATAAGGCATGAAGATACGATTCATGAGATCCACGAATACAGCCGGCGTATTGGTTGCTCCAAAGGGCATAACAAGGAATTCCCAATGCCCATACCTGGATCTAAATGCCAGCTTCGGGATGTTCTACTCTCTGACTCTGATCTGGTGGTATCCTGACCGTAAATCAATCTTCGAGAATATTGCCTCTCCTCTGAGTTGATCAAACAAGTCATCTATCCTCGAGAGAGGATATCTGTTCATGATTGTTACCGAGTTCAACGTACGATAGTCAACACATAATCTGGACGTACCATCCTTTTTTTACAAGAAGCATCGGGGCTCCCCAAGGCGATCTACTAGCACGGATGAATCTCTTGGTCCTGAGTTCTTCAATCATCTTATACAAGATCTCCAATTCTGACGGTGCCATCCGGTAGACTCTCTCTGACACTGGTGCTGTTCCGGAGATCAAGTCTATCGTGAACTCGATCTCTCTCTCTGGTGGCATACCTGGAAGCTTTTCGGAGAAAACATCGGAAAACTCTTCTACGACTCTGGGAAATTGAACTGCCACTGCTACTGCCATCCGCAACACTGGAGGAGAAGGTTCTACTCTGCCTCGAAAAAATAAAAACTCTGGCTCATCAGGAATACTAAAAATAATCTTGCGAATATGGCAATCTATTCTAGCATACTAGTCCCTCAACCAATCCATCCCTAAGACCACGTCACAATCGGCCATCGGGAATTATATCAACCTAGCGAAAAACTCTCTACCGTTAACTACGATTCGACACGAGGAAAACACTCTATCTACTCCCACAAGATCGTTACTAGTAAGTATATTGAGCCTTACTGATAGTGACTCGGGCTTCAGCCCTATCCGTGTAGCGAATCGTGTAGACACAAATGAATGCGATGCACCCGAATCAAATAATATTGATGCTGGAAAAGAGTTGATGAGAATGGTACCTGCCACCACCTCACCTGAAGCTAACTCTTCCTCCACGGTCAAAGCCATAGCCTGACCTTGCCCTCTGGGTGCTGGTCCCCTCTGCTGGAAACCTCTCTGGCGATTCTGGGTCTGATCTTGGACTTGTGCATACTGCTGGGGTTCTGCTGCTGAAATGCTTGGGCTTGAGGCGGCAAGGGCCTCGGTAACGGGTACTGCTGCTGCTGCTGGACTGATACTGGGGCTGGTCCCCTAACCGAGGGACTAAAAAAGGTTGAAGAAGATGAACTCCCCATATTCGGGCAGTTCCTAACCCTGTAGTCCGGTGCCCCACAAACCAAGTACAAGCCCTGTGCTCTACGACATTCCGATACTACGTGCCCTGGCTTTCCACAATGAGTACAACACATTACGGAAGACTGCTTCTGCTTCTGCTGCTGCTTTAGGGAAATACTGGGGTCGAATGCTGAATCGATGTAACAGAAGTCGCCCACCTCGGAGCTCCAATGGTCAAAGCCCTAACTGCCAGGGCTGGTACTGAAGACTGGTTCATCTGGCCGTGAGACCGCTTCCGACTTTCGGTCCGGTCCACAATCCTCTGGGAGGTATAATCATGCCTTCTAGCTGCTCTCAATACTGCATCGAAAGTTTGATGCTCAAACTGCTCTACTGCCAGTAAAATCTCTAGGTGGAGTCCCTTCTGGAACTGCTGAGCTCTGTCGAACTCGGTCGCCGCCAAGGTGGGATCAAACCGACTAAGTCTAGAAAACTCGACCGCATATCCATCGACGTCCTGCCCATCTGCTTCAAATTAGTGAACCTCGTCTGTAGATCATACCGAGCTACAACGTCAAAGTACTTGGTCCAAAATCTCTCACCGAACACTGTCCAGGCAATACGTGCCACCAATCCAATGGCTTGTACCGCCCACCAGCTGTGGGCCAGATCCAATAACTGCAGGTGCACCACGGCCACCTTTTCGTCTTCTAGGGTCCTGGCTGTTTCTAGAATAACCTCAGTGTCCTGCAGCCAAGCGTCTGCGGCAATAGCATCTTTGCTGCCATCGAAGAAGGGAGGGTTCAAGCGCTTGAAGCTATTGGCCGTACTGTTACCTTGATGACCACCTCTGTTCAGAGCATCTTGTACTGTCTAGTGCAATACATCACCTCGACGATCCTGAGATGTAAGCAATTCCCTGATGAGTCCAACCAAGACTTCATCATCCTGCCATGCAGGTTGGACTGGCTGTACTGGGGGTTCTGGACCTCTGGGAAGCATGACTCGGAAAGCTGCTCCTGAGTGCTGAGCTTGATCCCCTTGTTGCGGGGGTACTCGCTGAGCTCCTTCCGGCTGATTGGCAGGACCAGGAGCAATGCCGTTGAAAAAGATGACACAGGAAACAATAAGGAAGGACCAGGACAGATCAAAGATACAAGCATGTGATCAAGTCAAAATTTTAAAAATTTAGAGGGTACGGGCAGAGATCAAGGGCGAGTGCTGATTGAGACATCTATTCAGTAAACCCTCACATATCTTGATTCACAAGACCTGTATGGGCCACCACTTAAACCGTGTCACGTCCCATAAACTAGAATACTGGAGAGCGGGGGCGGACACAGCCAGCTACGTATATTGAAGTGCAACCCACCTTGCTATACGATTACGGCTATCTAGATACATGAGGGTTTAACTACAAGCCATCTGTCTCTTATGGTCATGAACAAGCCTATTGTCTCAATCTCAAGCAAGTAATAGCAGATACAAGATGTCAGAGCACCAAATATACAATAGTAAGGAGTCCAATATATTACATATTTGGATAATTATGAAGCTGGTCATACAAAATATGAAGACTAGCAAGAGTTTCAGCCATACATGATCAACCCTAGGATTTGTTGACCATGCTACAGCCCGTAGGAAGATAGTAAGTAAAGTGCAATCGAGCTAACATGTGTTCGTCGGCTAAATGTCTCAAAAGAATACTTTTACAATAGAGTGGGAGAGCAAAAATAAAACCCACTCGTTGCCAGGGTTACGCCTGGTGGTCACCATCTGGCCGGAAGGTAGGAAGATCCTCTGGAGCTGCTCCGGTATTTGGCCATGCAAAAGCAGCTGGGTCAGATCCCAGAATGAGCAAGTGCCACAAAGGAGGCTTCACTTAAGAACTAAAACCAGCATATCATAACATAAAATAAGAAGATAAATAAGACATGAAATCCAAATAGGGCAATAAACATCAAGAAGATGAGAAGTTATTCCGATCAGTTATCGATAAGGTAAGCATAAGCAATCATGTTACCGAAGTAACCAGGTACTGGAACCAGACAAGACTTAGACTGGTTAGACTCCATCCAACATTTACGGCCAAGCAATAAGTACGGCTTGATACTTTAACTAACCAGGGTTATCACAGGCCTAGTTACTAGCAAGATGCAATGAGATGTTCCAACAGCCACAAACCCTGCGGACCATCCAGGTTATCCAGACGGAATTAGTGGTTGAGTTCATGTGGGTACATCGTCCAAGAAACGCATGTACCCTTAAGTAGCTTGAAGGGTGCAACACATGACAGTGTGCTAGAAATGTGCCCTACTCGACGGCAGGCTACAAATCCCAGGATGGGGCACCCAGATAACGGGATTGCCTGTAGCTGGAAAATCTCTGCATGACTACTGGATTATTCTAGTTATTAGTCTTAGCCAATTTCAGTAGGTACCCCTGACCGTGGTACTCAGGCGTCCCTGTCCTAGACATGATGCAAGACAATACTGGTTCATTTGTACAAACATATTCGCCTACGGTGTCCAAGCCATTCATTCTGGCATGTCATGCTAGCCGTCGCAACAGTATATCGAGGTATATCATGCAAGGTTTACTTATCAAGAGTGCGTCACGATGAGCCACTATCATGTCATGTTACTTGTCAAGAGTGCACCACTACGGGTCAATATCGTGTTCTATCCCTACTATATCATGTCGTGTTCATATGAAACTTATGCCAATATTGAAATCATGCCACGTCCAACACATAACCCTGCCATGAGGGTTGCCACAAAAGACTGGCCGCATGGGGGTTGCCGCAAAAGGCTGACCGCATGGGGTTGCCGCATAAGGATGGCCGTATGGGGTTACCATAAAAGGCTGGCCGCATGGGGTTGCCGCATAAGGCTGGCCGCATGGGATTGTCGCATAAGGCTGGCCGCATGGGGTTGCCGCATAAGGCTGACCGTATGGGGTTGCCGCAAAAGGCTGGCCGTATGGGGTTGCCGCATAAGGCTGGTCGAATGGGGTTGCTGCAAAGGCTAGCCGCATGGGGTTGCCGCAAAAGGCTGTTCTTCTTCTCTAAAGATCCAAAAAAAAGAACCATAGAAGCCATGGCTTCCAAGCTCCATTAATCCTTCATTTAAAGTCAAAAACCGGATTTCCATAGGTCAAAACGGGATAGAACGAAATTCTCTACAACATGGAACAATCAAAACTTGAAAATAACAAGGTTTAATAGATGAAAACCCAAAAAATCCGAAAATAAAACAAACTTAGATCTACATGAAATGAACCATGGAAATTAAAAATGCTAAGTACTAAATTATCTTAGAATCTCGTGAGGAAGACAATAGAATAACAAAATTGAGTTCCTCCATGAAGAAAGTTGCACTTGCCTAAGCTCTTGGTATGTGGAGAGAGTTAATGGAGGAAGAAGAAGAAGTAAATGAAGAAGTGAATGAGGAGAGAGAAAGGGGTTGGTGGCTTATAAAGAGGGGATTAGCATATTGGGCCAAGTCCTAACAAACCGAGTCCAACCAAATATACCAAGCCAAGCCAAACCGAACCAGGATGAACCCAAAATAAACTATGACAAGATTAAACCAGGATCAAGCTAAGCAAGACAAGTCTAACTACGGATCGGGATTCCGTACACGTATACTGGAAATATATATAACAAAAAATGGAGGTGACAATATCTACTATCGTTAGTGGAGAGGCAGGCCCTGTAGGTCCAGAACAACCAACAATCAGCTTGACTTGAAGGATATGAAGAAGGAGCGAATGAACCTCCTCGTCGGTAAGAATATGACATAGCTTACCAGGGGAGGGCGGGGGAGTCTGCGACTCGTTCTGGACAGTCATGATTCTTCCCACTGCCCCCATATCCCCTTCTACAGCGACATCCAAATCACCTACATTTGTCACACCAGCCCTGGTTAATCCGAAAGGAGGTGAAGCTGGGCCAATTACGACTAATCGTGACCCTGCAGCCTCCATATTTGATTCTGTAAAACTGGCACCTTCTTCAACTAGGGTGCTCATAGCTGGAGAAGTCTCGAACGCAGCCCCGGGCTCCGGAGGGTTTATGTCTTCAAAAGTCTGTACAAAAGAAAGAGAGAGAAATAATCAGATAAAATACTAGAAGTAACATGGTAGTCAGCCGAAATAAAACTTACCTCCGGGAGGGCTTCGGTATCACTGCCCTCTCCCGCAAGGTCAGAACTTTGATTCTTAAATGCGGCCCATTTTTGAGAACGAGGCCAGTTAGCAACAGAGGGTCCGCAATTACTTCGCTTAGGCGAAGGACTCGGCACAGGGAAGGCAAGTGCATCACCAGAGTATTCGCAGGAGGCAACAGATCGTTGTACTCATCCTCCTCTTCTGTATCAGTAGAATCGGAATCAGAGGTTACAAGGCCTTCATCTTCCCTGCCCTGTTCCTCTTTTTGGACCCCTCATGCCTTTTCGCCAGCCAAGTACCGATTTTAAAACTTGTACTCGCATCGAAATTATGGGGAGGCCCATTCACGAAGACATGGTAGAGGGTTGCCATGTACGAGATGCGCACTACATTCCTGGTATGAGGAAGAGAGAAGATGGTCTGGGTACAGCCAGTACTGTAATAATGCCAGGCCTGAATACCGTCTAGGACGCTGTCCTCATAACCTAAGCAGGGACTCGAGTTGTCTAAAAACAATTGACAATACCCAAATTGTCTAGAGTATCGGCTGGGCAAATAAGGTTCCAAGAAGGAAACGTTACGGTTGCGGTACACCAAATGCGCAGGACGGATATTCTGCAACCAGCGGAATATCTTCTCGGATAAAATCTGGGGCGCGATACTGCCATCAAGATAAAGATGCCTCATTTCCTCATTAGTGAAAGGTGGGACTGCACAAAAAAGGAATAGTTGTCCACCCGCACGAGCATAAAACGACATTCAGACATGGTCAAACAGGTCCAAGGCATATCATGATATTGACAAATGAATGCATCGTGAATCGTCGCATTTCCCTCAGGGCCAGGTCGCATCAGAGAAGGGCAGTGCATTAACAGCCACCCCATCAGATAATGATATGGTAGCTCAATTCGTTAGAAATTCTTTGTAGCATCACGAGCTATGGTTTTGGCCGTAAAGATACGAAGACCCCGATGGATGTTGCACACCATGGCTGGGAGTAGAGCTAGCCTGCCTCCGAAAACTAATATGACAGCAAGGAGGATCAGGTTGCGGCTGATTCTCTCAATCGAACCAGCACCCCCCGAGACCACACAAATCCTAAGCCATATCATCAGAAATCCAGCCAAGATGGCTTTATTAGACAAGGGTTGGTTATCTTGATAGAAGTAGCTGAATGTGTCGAACTGGCTTCTGAATCTGTCACCAGAAGCTTTGGTTCTCTTGGCGCTTTGCACTTGAGCGTCCACTCCCGCACGAGTCTGGAGGCTCCGAGGGACAGCCCGGCCCGAGGTGCTAAGGTCAAACAAGTAACTGACCCAGGCCTTGGTGTAAGGAAGGGTCCCCTCAGAACTTTCATCCTTCTTCTTTGACATTTGTTGACAAGTGCTATGATGACATAACACCTCCCGGTAAACGGTAAGGAATCTGGGAAACCGTCGCTCTAATTCCTCAAACTCCTCATTCGTGGGAGTATACTCTTCATAAACTTTATCCCCCCAGGGCAGCTTGGAGACGTCATGCATCTCGTGAAAGGCGAGCCCCATCTCCCCAGCAGGTGTATAAAAGGTCTCCGTACAACAATTGTACATCTCGAGGAGCGCTATGAATAGCTTTACGTTCATAGGAAGGCCATAGAAAGTGCCCCTTATGGCATAGTAGAGATCGAGCTGCTGTAAAATATCCCCATAAGTCGACAGGATCCAGAGCGTCAAGTTGACCCATGGAGGGGAACGACACATCCAATTCTGTAGTGACAGTCTACCCATGGGATATGATCCTTTACGGACAATTTGGTTCAGGAAGGTGTCGGCCTCAAAGAGTCGATTATTGGGCCTCAGGTCGTTTATAAAACTACCAGGGGCTAGCCCGATGACGGAACAACTGACCGACTCCCTGGTCGCGACCGCTGACCACACTCGTGTATTATAATGGATATTGCCTACGAAGATGGCTTGCCGGTCCTGAGTAATGGGGTTCGCCATTCGTCTTTCGATAGGCACCATATTGAAACTTGACAGAGAGAAGTGGCATTCCATCTGAGAAAGATGAATCGGTAGCTCATTGGAAAGAAAATCCCAGTTCTCAAAAAGCTCCAGGATGCGAGGATTTGAGACAACTATAGTATCTCCGAACAAGAATGAAGGCTTCAGATGAATGCCCCCTAGCTTCCCGGAATTCATCATACTGAGTAAGTAAAAAAATGAGTGGTTCCTGATCTCCCTTAACCTGTCTTCAGGCTAATTTCGGGTAATCTGAGTTGACACATGTTCGACTATTTCGTCAAATCTCACACCCAACGCAAATTGAGCATATCCTATCAAAAGTTCCTTCGAGGGAGCTAAGGGCAAGTCCACTACAAAAGACAGAGAAGAAGTAAAAGTTAGAAGTTCATCCTTTCAACCTAGCCAAAACAAGACCTATGCGGCATTAGACGCATGCGGTTAGGTCATATGCTCATACGGCGCAGTCGGGGGACACTTAGGCCGCTCAATCAAAAATGTTGCTCATACGGCTCAGTCATGAGGCATTTATGCGGCTCAGTCACAAAGTGTTCATATGAATTAGTAATGAGGTACTTATGCGGCTTGGACTTGAAATGCTCCTATGGCTCGAGATATGAAACACCCATGCGGCTCAATCAGGAGACACTTATGCGGCACAACTATGCAGTATTTATGCAAATCAATCCTGGGTCATTTATGCAGCGCTTATGTGACTGAGCTTATACGGTCCTATCATACAGAACACATGTGGTTCAACTGAGATAGGGCGTGCATCGACCAAGTTTATTGTACAGAAAGCGCATGGACCTGCGCATAAAAACATACGACATGGCCATCGTCTTTCCACTGTCCTTACCTTTGATGGGAGGATGCACGTCGGAGTGAGTGGAAAAAGAGTCCGTCGCTCTCGATAGAGAAGCAAGCCCCTTTCCTTTGGCTGCAGTCGACTTGGAAGCTTTGGGAGCCATTGAAGACAGGAAGACGAAGATGAAAGAGAAGAAGGTAAAAAAGAAATTTTTTTCTTCAAAATCACTCATATATATAGAGTTTCCAGAAAGGGTGCCGCTTCGATTCTCGATATCATTAAAGATAATGATGACGTTTAGGGATTTTATCCCTAGTAACCGTTAACTTTATCTCGAAAAAAGAGAGAACCCAAATCCGAAATCGAATCAAGAACATTAAATGCAGCAGTGACAGCTGGCAGAATGATGGGATCTTCCTGCGACTCAATATTTATTTGTGACTCAAGATCTCTCTGCGGTTCAAAAAGCTTCCTGTGAATTGAAGACTCCCTACGTATTAACATATTTTTATGCTTCTTATTCAAAGTATTCCAAATTTATAATTTGAAAACTTTGAAGGGGATCTTGTAGAAGCATGAAAAATATGGGGTTCATACAGATTATAAATTACAGCATAGGTACTTTGGGCCAAACAGTTACGCATAAAGGAAAGCCGTATGACTGTTCATTGACATATGCGGCCCATCGACAAACAGCTGTAGAAGGAAGATATACGACCAAGAGGAGCAGTTCGACTGATAAAGCTGACAAGTCCTAGCAAAGCATGACAGTTCTGACACTTCGACAAGAAAGATAAGACGTGAGACGTTGTCCAAAAGCAGGGTTCGTACGCCTCCATGCGGCCAGAAGAGTGTCATCTAAGCCGCATGAACCTTATGCGGCTCAGACTTATGTGGCCCCAAAGTTTCCAAACTGTATGCAGCCAACAGTAACTGTGATCCAAGCCGCATGAGTCTCATGCGACCCCACATGACCGAAGACTGAGAAAACTATACGCAACGGAACACGTGGCAATCTGACCAAGTCCTTAACTACCCAGATTTGCTGTAACAAAATCCTAATAAATCGACATATGGCAGCCAAAGAGCGGGTCTTTGCGTGCTAATCAGCCACGTGGCCGCAAGCCGTCTATGCGGCTTAACATACATTCTATTATAAATAGTAGGGTGCCACACCCCTGCAAAAGGCTGGCAACCTTCAAGAGAAAATCAATTTTTTTACGAGCTAGAGACTGTATCAGATAGTCCGCAGAGTAAGGCAGAGTTGATAGCACTTTCCCGAGCCTCCGCCGTCACCCCCCAGAATCAAAACTAAACAATTGTACTTAGATTATTTCCTAGAATTTTTTTCTAGGCTTTCCTTTGTACAAGCGAGTTTGCAATCAATTTCAGGGTTCTATAATACCTGTCTTTGATTTTTTTATGGAAAATAGGTTTCTGAAGCCAAGCCCACCCTCACGTTTTGGTTTTGTGAAGTTTTCCCAGAAAAGAAAATGCATTCTCCTCTCCGACGCTTCATAGCCCCACCAAAAGTCATGATGAAGATGGCTCAACCTGTTGGTAAAAGCGATAGGGAGTTTGTTTACAGACATGGCGTATATGGAGATAGAGCTAAGCGTGGATCGAATAAGGATTGATCGGCCCGTATGGGATAGTGTTTTAGCCTTCCATCCTTTAAGCCTTGTGTTGCATTTCTCAACTATGCTGGTGTAGGTCGAGACCCGATCCTTTGGAAGGAGAAGAGAAATTCCCAGGTACTTGTCAGATGATGACATAATAGTGAGTTGTAGCATGGAGGCTAGCGTGCTTTAGTCTTCAGACGAAACCCCTGTACTAAAATAAATGCTTAATTTTCCGAAGTTGATTTTCTGCCCCGATCGAATTTCAAAAATGTTTAGGATCGACTGGATTATAAGGAGCTCCGCTTGAGTGGCTTGTCCAAAGATTAACAAGTCATCAGCAAAAAGGAGGTGGGATATCGTCGGGACATACCGGTCGACACGAATCCCAAGAAGAAGGTTTTCCCGTTCGTAGGAGTAGAACAAGCAGAAAAGAGGGTCCGAGCATAGAATGAATATATAAGGGAAGATGGGGCAGCCTTGGCGAATCCCTCGCTTCGGATAAAAGAAACCATCTGGAGACCCATTGATCATAATGGAGAATGAAGGAGATGTAATGCACTCCATGATTAGATTATTTGTGTGACCGATAATCCCGAAGCCTTGAAGCGTCGTCTTGATAAACTCCCATTCGAGCCTGTCGTAGGCTTTGGCCATGTCAATCTTGAGAGCGAATGGATTTTTCTTGTCGGAGAATGACTTTGTAGCGTGAAACAGTTTTCGTGCAATAATAACATTATCTGAGATATGCCTGCCAGGGAAGAAAGCACTTTGGGATGGAGAGATTAATTTATCCATCAATGGACGAAGCCGAGTATAAATAATTTTATATATTAGTTTATATGAGAGAGATTGGATGAAACTCTGTGGGTAACGTCGGAGAGGTGACCTTCGGAATTAGTGCCAAGTTTGTATGATTGATGCTGGTCGGGAGCTGACCTCTACTGAAGAAATTTTGAATTGTGGCATAGAGATCATCGTCGACTATGCTCCAATTCTTTTGGTAGAAGACAGCGGGGATTCCGTCCGATCCTGGGGCCTTTAGAGGCCCCATACTGTTGAGGATTTGTTTAATTTCTTCCTGGTTCGGAATATGGCCTAGATGCTTGTTCTCCCCAGGAGAAATGTGCGTCGATGGCTCGGGAATAGGATGCTCTGTATTGAGGTTTGCTGTAGCACTAAATAGCTTCTCAAAGTGGTTAACGAGAGTAGTAGTGATCAACTTTGGGTTTGTAGTCTATGTGCCATCAGGACGTTTGATACCACGAATCTCATTTCTTCTCTTTCTAGCTGAGGCTTTGGTGTGAAAATACTTAGTGCTTTTGTCACCTTCTGTAATCCACTGACATCTAGAGCGTTGTCTCCAGTAGCCCTGCTCAAGAAGGAGAAGGTTGTTTAGTTCATTACTAATGGATTTTTTCTTCTTTAAGTGAATTAACCGTGACATTACCTGCCTGGAGAACGAGAAGTTGATTTTGAAGGTCATTTATCCGCTTCTTGATATTTCCAAACCTGCGTCTCCCCCAATTGTGCAGTTCCTTCAACGTCGAACACAATTTCTGAAGGAGAGGCAGATTGGAGCGTTCACTGTTCCCCCGCCAAATGTCCGAGAGAACTTCGAAGAATGATTCGCTTTGCATCCAGTAGTTTTTAAATCGGATAGGGCGTCTTCTGTGGGGAATCTTGTTGTTAGTGTTCAACAGTAGGGGGCATGATCACTGCTCGCTCGGAGGAGGATGAAAACAGTAGAGTGGGGGAATGTGTTACACCAGTCCGCATCGGCCATGGCCCGATCGAGGCGTTCTCGGATATGATGGTATGGAGAACGGTCGTTGGACTACGTGTACGCCGGTCCAATACATCCTAAATCAATGAGGCTATAGTGGTTCATCATTTGGGTGAAGGCTACTAAAGACGTTTGGTCGTAGCATCGTCCACCAACTTTCTCTTTCGGTCCGGTGATGGCATTAAAGTCTCTGATCGCACACCATAGAGTGGTGAAGGAATCCAATAAGTTTTTGATGGTATCCCAGAGTCGCGATCTATCTTTCCTCTTGGGGCAACCATAGACGCAGAGGAGTATCCAGGCAACGGTCTCTTGTGTTGCATCAATAGAGAGGAGGATGATATGATGTGATGAATAGGTGACCGAAGCTGTCATTTTGTCGTCCCAACCAAGCCAGAGGCCACCAGATCTATAATGGGGGGGGGGGGCGGAGAAGTAGTTCGGGAATCCGATGTTGGGAAGAGAGCGGGAAGTATGCTTTGCTGAAGAGAGGGTTTCAAAAAGGAAGTGGATGGAAGGTTTGATGGCGGAGAGAAATGCGCAGAGTGTATGAACTGTCGAGTCATTCTCTATACCTCGACAGTTCCACGCAAGGATTAACATTTTTCTTGCGGCTGTTGTAGGTCATCCGCCACGACCTTTTGAAGGGAGGAAATATAGACAGTTGATTGAGAGAGACGCTTTGGAGGCCTCGAGTCCTTGGAGGAGGGAGATCAGACGTTTCTTTTGTCCTGGGGGAGTTATCTAAGCTTCTTGAGGGGAATTGTCTGAGTTTCAATATGTTAGGCACCGAAAACTAAAAAAAATTAATTCATAAACCCTTTTAAAACGTTTTAAATGGATAAGACCATAAAGTTTCTCTTAAATAAGGTCATTGGATAAATAAAGAGAAACAAACACTTCATGAAAGAAACACCATTGTAAAAGATACGCAAAATGACCTTTTTCCACTGAATGTGAAAACAGACGCAAAAAAAGGTGATACAAAATTTGTTTTGTTTTTGTACAGTTTCAAAATGGCATCACAAAAGAGCATCCCAGACAAATACTTGCGACACTACAAGAAATGAAAAAAAGGGATGCAAAAATAGTTTAATGACAATAATAAAAAATGTTGTGTTCAAGTGACGCAAATTATGTTTTACAATTAGAAAAATATTAATAGCAAGAAAAAAGGACTCAAAAGAAGTTTTTGCGAGTTCGACAAAAAGTCACTGCAATAAAACGATGCAAAAAGAAAGTTTTCCAACTAGAAAAATAATTATTCCAATAAAGGAGAAGCAAAATAATTTACTGTGACAATAAAATAAAGCAGTCTCAAGAAAGCGATGCAATATGACATTTTACGGCTAAAAGAGGCAATGTTGTTAAAACTAAATTCAAAAGTAACTTAATTTTCACACAAATACGATGACCTCGCATAAAAGCGACGCAAAAAGATATTTTGCGAGCAACATAAAAAACTTAACGTAAATGGGAGACGCAAAAGATATTTTTATGACAACTTAAGAAATCGTCACAAAAGTGTGTGGTAAAAGACTTAATTGGCGACGGTTGGTATAGGTCGTCGCTAGAAGTTGATGCAAAAGGCACCTTTTCAAGTAGAGGCGGTCAAGTTTGGGTTTATAGGGTGTAGGGTGTCATAATTGCTTTCCAAAACATCATTATAATATTAATAATTTGATGAGAAATAATTTTTACATGAAAATATTTTTCGAAAAATATTTTTACTAAAACCAAATATATTATTATATTAATATAATTTTTACAATTTTCAAGATTTTAATATAATAATATTTTTTATTTAAATTTTATATAGTATTATATTAGGAGAGGTGTTTGACCTACTTAAGTCGTATACGTATCGTATTCTTAGACCTTAAGGAACTTACCTTCTCACGACACCTCCTCCTTAGTAAATGGCTTAGTCATCACACTTATGCCACCTCCTCGATCATGAAGAGACGGCCAAATCCACCTCCCCCACCTTCTTTAGACTTCCTTTTTTTTACTTCTTTTCTTCCTTACTCCTTAAGAAATATTCTAAGCTTTCTTTCCTTCCTATACTTTCTTTCTTATCTAAAAGTTAATAATAGCACTTATCAAGGGTTATTAAAACAATTTTTCGTTATAGTGCTTATTCATATGAAAAAAGACATAAAAGCAAACTTAGAAAATTACTTTCTATTACATAATCCTATTTAGATATAGATCTTACAATGCCAACAATAGACATACTTGAAAATTATGCTTCAAGAATCTCCATATTGTCCCAATATTACGGCTCTTTCTTCTTAATGAAATCAAACTTTGGATAAGCACCACAATCTTTATAGCACTTCATACTAGCTTTGAACAAGAAATAACACAATCATAGCGCTTTCTTTCACAATCTTTCATGCATTTTCCATCAATTGGTTGGCGTGTTATCTGACTAATCAAACCTATCTCAAATACTATAAAGATTACGAATAATACAACTCCATAGGAAAATTTTATTGTAGAATTGTTGATAGTTATGTCTCAACGAATGGAAATATTATCATAAGAATGGAAAGATCTTGGTATATATAGTTAACTTTTAAACCAACTAATTAGGAAGTCATGTGATACTTACCTTTTCTGAATACTTTGGGAATCAAATATTCATGGCATATTTGATGCTTTAGGTATAAAAAATGCTAATGATTAGATTCCTTTATTTACCACATCATCCTCAATATTATTGAGAATTTATGATTTTCATAGTGTCACTTATGAACTCATAGATATATGATGTTGACCATAATATATTGGAATAAAATATTCCTATCCAATGGAAATGTTAACCTTAACCATTCCTTTTCATATTTTGGTTTTATCAAAACAAATGATATAGTATAAATAAATAATAAAATAATAATACAAATATCAAAATATTAAATAAATTGGATATTAACATAAAATCTATAAACATGAATGTTAATCACATTGTATGGGTAAGTAGTTCAAATAGTCTTTGAATTATGGACTTTATATTAAAAATCTTGTAAGATGTGAGGTTTAGTGGAGAAATATGTCCATATATGTCATGTTAATACATAAATATGAGAAAATAGTCAAATATTAGATATCCATGATTGTGAAGCCCTGACTAACATATGGGATTCACATATTTGAGAATATAATTCTAGATGAAATCGTTTTAATTTATTTACCATATGCAAGCAATAAGTATGACCATGTTACCTTTAATGCAACATGTTTGTAATTTAAAGTTGCCAAACATTAATCGATAAATATATATATTTTTAATATAGTTAAATAACTAACCAAGATTTAAAGTAGTATGGATATAGACTTATAAATTGTATGATTATGATTAGTAAGTTAATTGGTCAAGACAAAATATTTGGGTCAATTTGTATTTAATTACTATAAAATTTTCCTTATTCATTGACACCACATCTTTTATCTATTCTAATTGATTCCTTCAACCTTTTTATTACTTTAATAATAAGACCATGCATGTTAAATGAAAAGACAATGTGAATTTATATCCTTATATTTTTTTCTTTATCCATTCTCGTATTCGACATCATTACGACCCCAACATTGCCTGAAATTCTATCTGTTTGTACTCAATTTTAATTTATTATTTGAGGCTGTGACACACATATCCATGTATCGATATATTATACAGATATGCACTTGCATGGACTTAATTTTTTTATATCACTATTGGAATGAGTGAAATTGATGATATTATTAAAGATGTAGTCAGCATTAGTCGATCTATCAGACAAATATAGAAACATCTACAAAAGACATCGTAAATAACTACTAACAATAATGTATTAGCGATAAATATGGAGAAATAGACAACACAACGCAAGTGTGACATACATTTATGTCGCTAATATAGAGAAACCTTTAAGAAGTGTCACTAAATATGTCCCATGTTTATGTGTCATCGCTAAAATCGTCGCTAGTCATCGCTAATTGTCTTTGAAATTGTCACCGCTATACATTTCTAAGCATTAGTAATAATTTAATATATTTTGCCCGTAGCAAACATACCTAATTCTCTCTCTCATCTTTTTTAAGTCGTGGATGAAGTATCTCAATACGATATATTACCCCCCACCCACCAATATATATATATATATATATATGTGTGTGTGTGTGTGTGTGTGTGTGTGTGTGCGCGCACACACACACACACACACACACACGCACACACACACACACACACACACACACACACACGCACATATATATATATATATATATATATATATAAAATATATATATATATATATATATATATATATATATATATATATATATATATATAATACGGCAGCTGTGGGGAACCCGGCCTCCTCCGGAGGGGTTGCTCGCCACACCCCCCACTTCCTCGTGCTAGGGTGGTTCGCCTGGCCGGCCGACCGCCTCGGCTCGGCCGCACCCCAGGGTTTCTTTCTTCCACTAGGTGGCTCTTTCACACCCCCTGCCCCCGCTCCACCGGCTGGCCGGGATCAGCCTGGCCCCTCGCCGGCTGCTTCCCGTCGGGCGCGATCCCCCCTCCTTCCTTTCTTCCACCCCCCGTGGCGACGCCGTCGTCGTCATCCTCGGCGCCGCCGGGCTAGATGCAGGCAGCCCTCTCCTTTTCCGTCGACAGCCTCCCCCGGAGCCTCCCTCCTCGGCCCTCAGCCGGGGACAAGATGTGCAGCGTCTGGCCAGCCCTTTTTCCGTTCCGGCGCCTCCCCATCCGCCGCTCCTTCCGTTGCGCCGGCCCCCTACGTGGCCCCGTCCGCTCCTCCCGCTACGCCGGCCCACTTTGTGGCCCCGTCAGCTTTCCTAGCTCTCAAGTAGCCCCCTCCTGTGGCCACATCCTCCTCGATCCCCCCGCCCCGTTCTCCGGCGGGCCAGGAGTCCCCCCTCTCTCTTTTCCTCGCCTCCGCCTCAGATCCCATGTCCGCCTCGGGGCCCTAGAGGGTGCCTCCTCCCGCTCTGGTTCCCCCTCCGGCGTCTCCTGGGGCCCTCGCCCCCCCGGCCGTCGACGCTCCCCTCCGCGGGTTGCGATCCCCTTTCATCCCCTCGCCGTGCCACTTTTCCCTCTCCCAGCTTTGAGCCCCTTAGGTGCTCCCTCCACATCCCCTGATCGCCGACTCGCTCGACTTCGGCTGCCTACGGTGCTTCTTCTCCCCCCTGCCGGTGTCCCCGGTCCCCCTTCCGGCCTCATTTGTCGGAGCCCCTTGGCCCAGGGCTGTGCTTCCCCTTCCCCCTAGCCGTCCCTCCGGGTCAGCCCCTCCACTCCGGGCTGGCCATCCCCGCCGGTGCCTTTCGGCCTCCTTCGCCAGAGCCCCCCGGCTCTCGGCTGAGCGTCCCCCCTCCTCGGGCTGTGCGCCCTCTCCCTCCCCCCGAGCAGCGAGCCCACCTCGCGTAGAACGCCCCCTCGGGATGTGTGCCCCCATCGGGCAGTGCACCCGACACCCCCCTCCCTAGGGCCTAGCACTCCACCCATTTCGTAATTTTGATTTTCGAAATTCAAAATTTAGCAGTTTCGAATTTTGGTTAGCGAGATTTTAAAAAAAAAGAAAAAAGAAGAAGAAGTAGAATTGTTAATGGTTAATGACGTTTCTCGTTAGGATCTTTGTTAAGGGTTCTACCCTTATTTTGTAGGAACTTGGGCTATCTCCCGGTTCCAACCTCTCGATTTCTTTTATAATGAAGGCTTTAGCCATTGTTATATATATATATATATATATATATATATATATATATATATATATATACACTTCAGCGACCTCTGCAATTTGGCGACCACCATGCCGACCGTGCTTCTACATGTAAACACCTACTTGGTTGTCCCTGAGCCTAGGTCGAACTTCCCATAAGTAGTCTTTGTCATGTCATGCCCTGTTCCCAATATATGGTGAGCTTGCCACGAGCTGTGGTGGTGAGAAATCCGGAGACGCACAACATCCCAGGCTATGCACTATACGAATATTAGGATATATGTACTGGCAATTTTTTCTTATGAGTTCTAGGATTTAGAGCACAACATCAAGAAGTCTATATAGTTTAGGAAACTTAATATTCTAATAACATTAACTGTCACGCCCCAGTCCCAAAACTCACAGAATGAGCACATGACTTGGCCAGCTGGTACACACTCAAGGGCGAACCATTATAAGAAACCCTCAAGCATGCACTTAAGTTGTCTATAAGGTCGTCTATCTATACAACTCAATAGATATCTCTATAACGCAATCTACAATAATAAAGGAGATACAAATGGGCAATGTATATCATGGTGTGCACCCCATGCTACACTTCTTTGAATAAACTCGATATGAATAACATAAGTCTATAAACACTAGGCTAACAATCAGAATATATCATGATAAGAAATAGAAAGCACGAGAGGATGACAAAATAGTATCACTAATAATACCTTAATTTTGCAGACGCACTCATAACCAAGCATCCATTTACCTATAACATGGAGAGATCACTAGGTCCTCAGTAGGGACATAGCAAGATACATAACTTTCAAGTCTACTGTAGTATAAATAACATGCTTGCAAAAGGCAGAAAAATAGACTAAGGTAACATAGTAGCACGAAGAAAGAACATAACAAAGAATACTATGCTGGAAGTGAGATGTCATAGAAAAAAATGGTACTATGCATGGCTACAATTAATCGAGTAACTGTAGTCTTATGGGCTGTTCTAGGTCCTATACAAAGTTGTCCTGCGTGGTGCTCCCGAACTATACTATGTCTCTATCGCAACTTTGTGTAGGACTCCCGAGTCGAGAGTGGTCAAACCAATCCTAGTATCGATCAAGTCGAGGTAAGTCACCTCAAGTCAAGTTTAAGTAACCAAATCAAGTCAAGTCGAGTGGGCAATAATACAAGAATCTAAACAAGCATGGTACAACATGGAACAAGTATGCGACAAAGAAAAGACAAGCATCGTATATGGAATAAATAAGTAAGCATCATGCAGCATGTACAAAAAAGACATGATAAAAAAAAGGAAGAAATAAACATGAACATGAACGAGGGGAAATACACATACATAAGTACTATACATTTTTGGCAAGGTACACTTGCCTATAGTCCAAGTATTTGCTTAATCCTCAATACTAAGGCCTATATCAAAAATTTATAATAAAGATGACTGTTTTTTATTCTAATTATACATATGACACATGGGCTCATGGCACAATAAATTCACATGCTTCCTTAGGGACACCATGACTTAGTTTCTAACTTTTTGACTTTCAAAACTTGAGGCTATGTCCCATCCACAAGGAAATGTGAATAAATCATACTAAAATCATAAACACAATTGTAAACATGATTGATACCCAATTTAACTCTGTGTTCTAGAATTAAGATTTTGGGGCATGGTACATGGAATTTGTCGTGTTATGCCTACTAGTTAATCATAGAATTGACTTAGAATATTGCCAATATCTAGACATGACTTATGGTTATCAAAATATAGTCATTAAACAATTTAAAAAATATTATTTTGTTACAGAAATAATTTCTACTTTTCAGCCCTAAAATTTAACATCTTCCTACTGGCCGACATAGGTTAAAATTACACATATATAGGAATCTAGTTTCTTGGCACACTAAGTTTAAGTTAGGTTTTATGTGATTAAATAAAATAAAACATGTAAAAGTTGGTAAAATTACAGATTTATATTGACATAGATTCATATTTACAACTTGCATATTGGTTCTCAAAAAAAATTCACAACATCTAACTCGCATGAAAAATTCTTAATTCCAATTGATTTTCTAATTCTACATGCATGCATATGATCAATTATAGGTTCTTTAATGGTTAAAATTTATCAAGAACTTGGTTTTAGGAGATGATTTGAAATTTATTTGCAAGAAAATAGTTTTGAAAAAAAATTAAGAAAAAGGTTTTCGAAGGCTTACCAAGAAACGCCAAGAAAATGATTATATGTGAGTTCTTGATTTGCCCAATATATGCTCCTCCTTGCTTTCTCTTGATTTACTCTTCTTAATTTTGAGATAATGAGGATGATAATGGAGGTGGCGGTTTCTTTTTGTGGAGATGGTAGGGGTTTTAATGGTGGGTTCTTGGAAAAAATTAGAAATGAAGGTATTGTAGAAATAGAGAGGTAGAAACTTTGTGAATGAGATGGGTTTCTTGGTGAAAGAAGGATGAAAAGAAAAAGAGGGTGGATGTTGTATGGAAATTTGGGAGAGATAGATGGAGGATTCAGCCACGAGGAGGAAGAAAGAAAGAAGTTAGTTAGGGTTAGGATTAGGGTTTATTAAAAAATTATATATATATATATATATATATATATATATATATATATATATATATATATATATATATATATATTATATATTATATATTATACATTATATATATTATATATATATATATATATATATATATATATATATATATATATATATATATATATATATATAATATATAATATATAATATATAATATATAATATATATATATATATATATATATATATATATATATAATATATATATATATATATATATATATATATATATATATATATATATATTTATATAAATATATATATATAAAAATAATATATATATATATATATATATATATATATATATATATATATATATATATATATATATATATATATATATATATATATAATACGCTAGTCATGGCATATGATTACACTTGCCATGCCATATTTCCCAACCTATATGCGTATTAAAACTTAACCATGACTAAGACTATATAATAAAAAAAAAATCCTCAAAAATATTATTTAAGCCAAAAATAAATTTTAATTTTTTTTGGGCGTTTACATTCTACTCACCTTAAAAGAATTTTGTCCTCGAACTTAAATCACATCAAAATTGAACTCTTCAAAATTTAAAAAAGTTTAATCCTTCCTTAAATTTATATCCCCTAAAATTCAAACTCTTTGAAATTTAATCATCCCATATTTGAACTCCTCAATTTTCTATTAAAAAATTAATTTTAATCTATCAAAATTTTAAATTAATAATTTAATCCTTAACATTTAAATTTGTCCATGTTCCGCTCGATCAAAAATCTTTAAAAATCATCAATTTAAATGCAACATTTAAAATCCTCAAAATTTAAAATATAAATATAAATATTACAATATCTTTAAAAAAATTATACCTATCCTCGATTTATCATAATCCCATATTAATTTTTTTTTTAAAAAAAATTAACCATAGTTTCTACCCACATTTGATCACCCTACTCCATCAAAATACAAAATATCCATATTATATACTTTCATAGGGGTAATTTACTAAGTTTATCTGGAAATCAATACCCTTTATTAGATTGAAATAACACTATGTACTTATGACTTTACTACACCTCCTTATCTACCATTAATTACGAAAAAATCATATTAAACAATTGTTTATACAAATTACCTAAGAAATACTATTTGTCCAATTCCCCTAACTTTCACCATACACGAAGTTCGTCCCTTGGGAATAGGAAGAGATGAGAAACAAATGATATCGATGTCAAGGAGTATGATCGGATTCAAATTATGAATTCCAAGGGAGGTAATTTATTTCAAAGGAAGCAGTTAAATTAGTTGTGGATCGAGATCCGATTAATACTTAATCATAATTGCAGGCTCGCTTAGTATAGTAATGTTACCGAGACGATATACTCTAACCTGCATGGGCCAGCACAAAAAACCATGTCACATCCCAATCCTAAAACTCACATGACGAGTATAAGACTTGGCCGGCTGGTACATACTTAAGGGCAAACCATTCTATAGAAACCCTCAAGCATGCACTTAAGCTGTCTATAAAGTTGACTATCTATATAACTCAATAAATATCTCTCTATCTCAATCCACAATAATACATAATACATGAATGGGCAATGTATATTATGGTGTGCACTCCCTGCTACACTTGTCCGAATAGATCGATAGAAATAACATGAGTCTACAAACACTAGGCTAACAAGCATAATATATCGTGATAAGAAATATAAAGCACGAGAGAATGAAAATTATATCACTAACAATACATGAATCTCGTAGACACAATCATAACTATGAATCCATTTATCTATTCTATTAGCGCTCAATAATAACCTAGAGAGATCACGGGTCCTCAGAAGGGACATATCAAGATACATAACATACAAGTCTATAATATAGTATAAATCGCATACATATAAAAGACAGAAACATAGACTAAGGTAACACAGTAACACGAAAAAAGAAAATAACAAAGAATACGACGCTGAAAGTGACATGTCACGGGAAAAAAATGGTACTAAGTGTGGCTACAATAAATCTAGTAACCGTAGTCCTGTGTGGTGCTCCCGGTCCTATAGAAAGTAGTCTTGCGTGGTGCTCCTTAACAATAGTAAATCTCTATCATAGCCCTGTATAGGACTTTCGAGTCGGGAGTGGTCAAGTAGCCAATCTTAGTATTGATCAAGATCATGTCAAGTCAAGTTCAAGTAACCGGATAAAGTCAAGTTGAGTGGGCAATAATAAAAATAATCTAAACAAGCATGGTACAACATGGAACAAGTATGGAACGAGAAAAAGATAAGCACTGTATATGGAATAAATAAGTAAGGATCATGAAGCATGTAAAGTAAGCATGATAGAACAAGGAAGCAATAAACATGAACAAGAAAGTGTGGAATAAACATGCATAAGTACTGTACAAGTTTCGCAAAGTAACATTCTTGTTGTCCAAGACTCGACAAAATCCTCAATACCAAGGCCTATACCAAGAATATATAATAAAGATTATTGCTTTTTTTATTCTAATTATACGTATGTCACATGGGCTCATGGCACAGTAAATTCACTTGCTTCCATGGGGACACCGCGACCTAGTTTCTAGCTTTTTGACTTCCAAAACTTGAGACGAGGTCCTGAACACAAGGACATGTGTATATATAAATCATATGAACACAATTTTAAACATGATTTATACCCAATTTAACTATGAATTCCAAAATTAAGATTTTGGGGAATGGAACATTGAATTTGTCGTGTTACGCCAACTGGCTAATCATAGAATTGACCTAAAATATTACCAATACCTAGCCACGACTTATGGTTATCAAGATATAGTCATTAAACATTTAAAAATATGATTTTTATAGAAATAATTCCTGCTTTTCAGTCGTAAAATTTAACATCTTCCTATGTGCCGACATAAGTCAAAATTACCCATAGGAATCTAGGTTATTGGCACACTAAGTTTAAGTTAGGTTTTATGCAATAAATAACATAAAAATATATAGAAATTGGTAAAAGTATAGTGTCACGACCCGCACCCAAGAGTAAGGGCACAAAAAGTGGGTACGTCCAGCCTACGCCGCAGTGTCGGTGATAGAACGCTGTCCTAGGTCACAACATCTAACAATATAAGGTACCTGTACAGTATATACACTCCGAGTGGAGGTGACAATACAGAATACAGTCTCAATCACAATAAGGTAGAAATAGCACGATATCATAGATATGAAATCTCAAAGAGAACATACAAACAGAAGGAAAGTCTAAGTGTCTAACGACACAACATCACAACATCCAGAAAATAATACAACTCTAAAGTCAATACAAATGACATATAGAAAATACGATAAAGCCTAGGTAATCTAGTCTAAGCAGTAGGGATGACGTCCTCGGCTAGAGCTGGATCCTCCTGTGGGTCCAACTCACATGTGTCGTCTAGATGGGCTCCATAGTAGGTTGGGCAGAAGTCCTCGGTATCATCTGTAATATTTTCAACAGGTCCAGTCAAGACAGGAACGAGCACAGTACATCTTACACAGTTCATATCATGGCAGGAAATATAAAGCATGCAAAAGAGTAAGATACATGAACTGTAAGAAGATGTATATGAAAACAAGAGATATTTGTAAACTGGAAATATATACATGATAAGTAAGAACTGTAAGTGACTAGTAATTTAGAGCACAATATGGTTATATAAACAGGTTGGGTTATACAATAAAATGGGACTCCATTATACATGAAGGTATAATGGACATATACAATATCTTATACAATAGAGAATTTGATTGCATAACCATTTTCTACTCACCCTCCCCAATCAATACACAAGGATCCAGTCAAGTTATGTTATTGCACACGAAGTATAGTTGTACAAGATGATCATGTGGGCACATGAGAGTACACAATTTCACACAATTTGAACACGAATAACACGAACACAAGGAGTATACACTGCCCATGATAAAGTGCACGAACACGAAGTACCCGATGTATCCTATAAGGGGATAACATCGCATGAAAGATCCATATAGTACTAATCCGTGATAACAAGTGTCAGCATCAAGTAAAGTAATCTAGAGCAAGAATATAAGTCGTGACAAGTATGAAACGATCAGAGAATGTACTCGCCTGCGATCTGAATGTCTGTGAGAATACACTGTCCGAAACGAGGTATCTGAGTCCTATTTAGAGCAAGACAAGTCATGATGTTTACAAGGGGGTTATAAATAAAGTGTACAATACATCTACATGATTTCTAGGTCAGTCTAGACCAAAGTCAACTCTAGTCAAATTAGGTCAAACTAGTTAGGGTTTGGTCAATCTTGGTCAACTAGTCTTAGTTAGTCTAATCTAGGCTCAATAAGTCAATTCTAGTTAGACATCACATAGCCTAGGCAACTTCTACACTACACACAAAACTAAACCATAGTCAAGCATCACATTTAACTAGCTAGGCACACACAACCAAGTAATCCAGTCGAGTATCACATTTATATTAACATTCACATATATAAACCATATATATATATATAGAGTATATATATATAGGTCGTGTGTGTGTATAGACATTTTGTAGCATTAGGTAAGGTAGAACTTCTAGTTAACATATTTGTATACATCCATACATACATATAGGCCATAATATTATATCAAGCATATTGATATATATATATATATATATATATATATATATATATATTTACATATAGTGATATAGAGAGAGGCACATGTGTATGTGTGAGTGTTGGTGTACCAAATGTATGTGTGTGTGTGTGGCAAGTAGGAGACAGTGATGTGCTAACATGTGTGTGGTCATTGATAAGTTGTGTGACAAAACTAACTTTTGTGTGTGACAAACATGGTTGAGTGTGTCAATATTTAAGGGTATAGTGAAATGGACATGGGGTTGTGTCCATGTGTATGTGGCTAACAGTTAAGTGTCTCAGGAAAGTGATCTGTGTGTGTGTGTATGTAGTAAACTATAGATAGGTTTGTGTGTCACTATGACAGTTTTGGGTATTAGTAAAAATAGAAAAAAGGTTCTCAGGATTTCAGTAACTGAAATCTTAGTTTTTATTCATTAACATATCAGTTTTTATGTATCATTCATGTATCAGTCTAGGATCTCAGGCTTCCCAAATGTGCCATTCAATCTCTAACTAAAAACACCAACCTTAGTTAACATTTAACCCATGAACTATTCTTCATATAATTTTAGTTTTGCATATGGGGTAATCTCAGTTTTGCCCAACATTCAACCAAAAGAACCAAATAAATTTAAACAAGCAAACTTACCTATATTTACAACCTTAACCCTAAACTAAATTAACCTATAACAAATTCAGTTAACAGTTTAAACCAATTCTCAGTCACAGTTTTTTTTAGAGTATCAGTAATTTGAAATCAGGAACCTTGGCTATCATTCAAACTCAACATTCGAATGAACCCAATCGAAAACTCAATCCTACACTTTAGTGTACATGCAAAAGAACCAGAATACGAAATCAAAATCATGATGTACATGCAAAAGAACCAAAATATGAAATCAAAATCCTGATTTGCGATCAAAAATCCTAAACTCAGGAATTAAGTTCATATACATATAATAACTGATAGTTCATATTCAACCAAAATTGGAAATGACTGATACACAAAAACCCAAATTCGAAAACCTAATTAAACCAATAAATTTAATAATCAGGCATATAGGTGTGTTTCCCCCATATGTACACGTGTCCAAGGTGTCATTCGTGTCCACAAGAGTGGACACGAAGTGTCCAATGCAAGGAAACAGGGTTCAGGAATCCTGCTGTGCATAGGCTCGTACACAGGCTTGTGCAGCCATGTCGAGTCCAATAGGACTCGACACACAATACGAGGAGGGTCGTGTCCGTATCCCTAGGTTTATCGGGTGATGGCCTACCCAAACGTGTCCCTGAAACACCATTACGACGTATCCACGAAGGACACGAAGCCCGTATCAGGCAGCACTTGTGCGCTCGTGCAGTGCAGTACAAATCGTGTACTCACGCGATTGCGTGTCCGATATGACACGAGTCCCTCTGAAACTTTGTGGGTGGCATGTCAGTCATTGCCCCTAGGTACTAACCAAAAAAGGTGGTGTCTCATGTCGTGTCCAGTGTGAACTGGACACGGGGTAGCAGGACAGTGAACCGTAGCCTCGTACACGTGTTCATATCCAATTTTGGACACAAAAAGGTACACGAAGTGTGCTCAGAGTTAGGGTTTCGTGACCTACACATATAGGGCTATAATCTCTTTAAATAGAATTCAAATTAAACAACATTTAATCCTAAGAGGCAATTCATCAAACACTTATTCAAGGACACTGATACGTGTCCGATACGGACACTAAATGGATGCGGTTTCCTACCAAACTTGACCCATAGCTAGGGTATACCTAGATGAATACATCCATGGTAACAAAACTAAAATTTGAATAGGTTTGATGGGTTTTACCTATTGAAGGTGAAACCTTAATTTAGAGCTTTTTGAATGAGGGCTCCTCTTCAACTTGCGACGATCCTGAGCCTCCGAATCCTTGCTAGCTATCCACTAATGGTGTCCTATACTGTAGGGGAGTCCAATGCAAAAGACTAGGCTCAATTTGGAGTTGATTTGGGTATTTGGGGAGGAATTGGGAAAGAACACAAAAAGAGGCAATTAAAATAATTTAAAATGATGCTAAAGGGTTAATGTGTTGTATTTATAGAGGGGGGTGTTTGATAGCTGCCATTTGGTTAGGGTTAGGGTTTAGGATGAGTGGTCAAGACTTCTCCAACAAATTCAAGCCAATCTAAGGGCTCACAACTAAAGTAATCTTTCTTAACATTTAGCCTAAAATATCCCACTAACAAAATATCTAGATGTTAATCTAATTTGATTACTTAGTTGAAACCCTCTAACTTAGTCTCTAGGGTCATGACTAACATCTAGATTAGGCTAAACTTCTAGGTCAAGTCTCAAATAATTAACTAGCACATATTTAATTCATATAATTTACAATTTCACAAAAGTGTCAAAATGACCAAAATATCCTTAGGCTAAAAAGTAAAAATATGAGATTCTAAACACATGATTAGGTCTCCATGATCATGATTAGTCTTCTAGGTCATGCATGACTAAGGTTACACTATCAAAATACCAAATTCACATATCACCATTTTAAATAGTTTTAAAATAGCTAAAAATCACCAAAAGTCACAAAATGATTTAAATATCATTATTAAATGATAATAATTACAAAATTTTAAAATTACCCCTATTTTAGAAAACTGGGTATTACAAGTCTACCCTCCTTAGAAGAATTTTGTCCTCGAAAGTAAGATGGTCGTACTCCTTCTAGGTCAACTACCCCAACAATCAAAATCTCAGAACCACACAGTTCGACAATCATATGCGTCTGTCCAAAATCGTGATACTCAGAATCTTCGTCATGCTAGTGAACAAGGCTTTGATAATTACAGAGTCCTCAGCTAAGGTACATACCTCTAGAATTATGGTATTTAAAATTTTTGCATTGCCGCATGCTTGGCCGCGAAAATCTTAAATTCCTACACCCGAGAAAAACATCCAAAACCAGACTATATGTCCTCACTATGCCAGCTAACATGACTATAGAAGACTATAGATCCCATAACTGAGGCGACCTAGCCCATACGACTTATCTCATAAAAAATTAAATCATAATGAAATACCAGATCAAAACTTATCAACAACAAGGAACAGATGGAATCGAATTTCAAGATAGTTTATAATGAGGCAAAGGTAGGAATGGAATCGAAAAAGAACAGAACCTGCAAGCATCTCTCCTACTGCCTGTGCATCTGCAACTATCATGGCGAAAGCTCGCCCCTGCTGGCCTCTTCCTCTGGCCTGCTACTGATGCTGGACAACCCTTTGCTGTCCTGTCGGAGCCCTAGCTCCTACTGTTGCCTGAGCTAATGGTGTCGGGTTCTTGGGACACTCCCTACACTGATGTTTCACTAAACCACAAAGTAAACACGTACCCAGCCTCTTTCTGCAGTCATTCCACCAATGACCTGCCTTCTTGCAGAAGTTGCACATAGCGTCCTACCGCTGTTTGGGTGCCTGCTGGAAATAGTTACGTCCCTGATCCTGAAGCTGCTGCTGAACAGGCCTCTGCTGCTGCTGAAACTGTATGTGAGGCCTCTTAGCCGGGCCTGCACTGCCACTAGCTCCATGAGCGTCTTGTCCCCTCTTGAGCTTCAGCTCAAGATCATCCTCTACTTCTAGGGCAACCACCAGAATCTTCTCAAAAATGGCACTCCGGTCACTCTTGGTCAAGGACTTGACTTCCTTGACTAATCCCTTTCGGAATCTCCGAGCCTTCGCTGTCTCACTGAGTCCCTCAAAAAATCTGCCTAGACGGTAGACTCCCCTGCGTACTCCTCGACTGTACGACTACCCTGAACTAGGCTCTCAAACTGCGTCTCTAGGGCGCCAAAAGCTGTGTCAGGGAAAAACTTCTCTTTGAACAGCTTCTTGAAGGCTGCCCAAGTCTGTCCCTCGGTCTCCACCCTAGGGTCCGTCTGATACTAAGTGCGGGCCAGGTCATGCATCTGGCTGCCTGCCGCCTCAATCTGAATCGGGCTGGTATCTCCGCCAGCCGAAATATCTCCTCGATATGCTCGATCCAGTCATCCGCATACAAAATCCCCTTTGTGCCGCGAAAGTCCCACGGACGTATCTTCTGGAAGTCCTAGATCCCTGGTGTCTTCGGATGATACTGTTGAATCTGTCCTGCCTGGGGCTGCGCGATAACTCTCTCCACAGTCGTCAGGGCAAGTTGATGGACATTCTCTTTGTCCTGCTAAAAATGAGCAGACTGCTGTCGCTGGGACTCCACCATTCTCTAGAGGAAATCGAATAACTGCCCTGCGTCAACTGATCCGGAAGGTGGCTGCTGCTGCTACCCAGGAAAATCAGGAATGACAGGGGAAGGTCTCTGTACAGGCGGAGGTGCACCCCCAAAAGCTGCAGAAACTCCGACATGCGAAGTGATGGAAGGAGCTGCGGTCCCAGCGTCTACAATCGGGCGAGAGGTGGCAGACCTCTCACCTGTGTCTGCTGGGCCAGAGCGATGCGATCGTGTCTTGATCACCATCCTGGAGACAGATCGAACAAGGAATCAATACTGAGATAGAAGCGATAAATCAAGGAAGGACAGTTTATTTCAAAAGAAAGTATTAAAGTAGCAAGAATTTTGATAACAAGAAACAGGTTAAGAGCTTTTCCTAATGTGATTGAGTACCTCAAATATTCTACTCCTACTGCAGGCTGTAGTGATACTCTAGTTCGAATACCACTACATAAACTCGACCTACATGGGCCACCACTAAAAATGTGTCACGACCCGCACCCTAGAGGAAGAGCACGAGAAGTGAGTACGTCCAGCCTACGCCGTAGTGTCGACGGTAGAACGCTGTCCTAGGTCACAACATCTAACAATATAAGGTACCTGTACAGTATATACACTCCGAATGGAGGCGACAATACAGAATACAGTCTCAATCACAACTAAGACAGAAATAGTACGATATCATAGATATAAAATCTCAAAGAGAACATATAAATAGAAGGAAAGTCTAAGTGTCTAACGACACAACATCACAACATCCAGAAAATAATACAGCTCTAAAGTCAATACAAATGGCATATAGAAAATAAGATAAAGCCTAGCTAATCTAGTCTAAGTAGTAAGGATGACGTCCTCGGCTAGATCTGGATCCTCCTGTGGGTCCAACTCACATGTGTCGTCTAGATGGGCTCCATAGTAGGTTGGGCAGAAGTCCTCGGTATCATCTGTAATATTTTCAACAAGTCCAGTCAGGACAGGAGCGAGCACAGTACATCTCACGTAGTTCATATCATGGCAGGAAATATAAAGCATGCAAAAGAGTAAGATACATGAACTGTAAGAAGATGTACATGAAAGCAAGAGATATTTATAAACTGGAAATATATACATGATAAGTAAGAACTATAAGTGACTAGTGATTTAGAGCACAATATGGTTATATAAACAGGTTGGGTTATACAATAAAATAGGACACCATTATACACAAAGGTACAATGGACATATACAATGTCTTATATAATAGGGAATTTGATCGCATAACCATTTCCTACTCACCCTCCCCAATCAATACACAAGGATCCAGTCAAGTTATGTTATTGCATACGAAGTATAGTTGTACAAGATGATCATGTGGGCACATGAGAGTACACGATTTCACACGATTTGCACACGAATAACACGAACACAAGGAGTATACAATGCCCATGATAAAGTAGACGAACACGAAATACCCGATGTATCCTATAAGGGAATAACATCGCATGAAAGATCCATATAGTACTAATCCGTGATAACAAGTTTCAGCATCAAGTAAAGTAATCTAGAGCAAGAATATAAGTCGTGACAAGTATGAAACGATCAGAGAATGTACTCGCCTGCGATCTGAATGCTGTGAGAATACACTGTCCAAAATGAGGTATCTGAGTCCTATTTAGAGTAAGACAAGTCATGATGTTTACAAGGGGGTTATAAATGAAGCGTATAATGCATCTACATGATTTCTAGGTCAGTCTGGACCAAAGTCAACTCTAGTCAAATTAGGTCAAACTAGTTAGGGTTTGGTCAATCTTGGTCAACTAGTCTTAGTTAGTCTAATCTAGGCTCAATAAGTCAATTCTAGTTATACATCACATAGCCTAGGCAACTACTACACTACACACAAAACTAAACCATATTCTAGCATCACATTTAACTAGCTAGGCACACACAACCAAGTAATCTAGTCTAGTATCACGTTTATATTAACATTCACATATATAAACCATATATATAGAGTATATATATATATAGGTTGTGTGTGTATAGACATTTTGTAGCATTAGGTAAGGTAGAACTTCTAGTTAACATATTTGTATACATCCATACATACATATAGGCCATAATATTATATTAAGCATATTGATATGTATATATATATATATATATTTACATATAGTGATATAGAGAGAGGCACATGTGTATGTGTGAGTGTTGGTGTACCAAATGTGTGTGTGTGGCAAGTAGGAGACAGTGATGTGCTAACATGTGTGTGGTCATTGATAAGTTGTGTGACAAAACTAACTTGTGTGTGTGACTAACATGGTTGAGTGTGTCAATATATGAGGGTATAGTGAAATGGACATGGGGTTGTGTCCATGTGTATGTGGCTAACAGTCAAGTGTCTCAGGAAAGTGATCTGTGTGTGTGTGTATGTAGTAAACTGTAGATAGGTTTGTGTGTCACAATGACAGTTTTGGGTATTAGTAAAAACAGGAAAAAGTTTCTCAGGATTTCAGTAACTGAAATCTCAGTTTTTATTCATTAGCATATCAGTTTTTTTGTATCATTCATGTATCAGTCTAGGATCTCAGGCTTCCCAAATGTGCCATTCAATCTCTAACTAAAAACACCAACCTTAGTTAACATTTAACCCATGAACTATTCTTCATATAATTTCAGTTTTGCATATGGGGTAATATCAGTTTTGCCCAACATTCAACCAAAAGAACCAAATGAATTTAAACAAGCAAACTTACCTATATTTACAACCTTAACCCTAAACTCAATTAACCTATATCAAATTCATTTAACAGTTTAAACCAATTTTCAGTCACAGTTTTTTTAGAGTATTAGTGATTTGAAATCAGGAACCTTGGCTATCATTCAAACTCAATATTCGAATGAACCCAATCGAAAACTCAATCCTATACTTTAGTGTACATGCAAAAGAACCAGAATACGAAATCAAAATCATGATTTGCGATCAAAAATCCTAAACTCAGGAATTAGGTTCATATACATATAATAACTGATAGTTCATATTCAACCAAAACTGGAAATGACTGATACACAAAATCCTAAATTCGAAAACCTAATTAAACCAATGAATTTAATAATCATGCATGTAGGTGTGTTTCCCCCACATGCATACATGTCCAGGGTATCATTCGTGTCCACAAGAGTGGACACGAAGTGTCCAAAGCAAAGAAACAGGGTTCAGGAATCGTGCTGTGCACAGGCTCGTGCACAGGCTCGTGCGGCCATGTCGAGTCAAATAGGACTCGACACACAACACGAGGAGGGTCGTGTCAGTGTCCCTAGGTTCATCAGGTGATGGCCTACCCAAACGTGTCCCTGAAACACCATCACGACGTGTCCACGAAGGACACGAAGCCCGTATCGGACAACACTTGCACGCTCGTGCAGTACAGTACAAATCGTGTGCTCACGCGATTGCGTGTCCGATACGACACGAGTCCCTTTAAAACTTTGTGGGTGGCATGTCAGACGTTTCCCCTAGGTGCTGACCAAAAATGGTGGTGTCTCGTGTCGTGTCCAGTAAGAACTGGACACGGGGTAGCAGGACAGTGAACCGTGGCCTCGTGCACGTATTCATGTCCTATTTTGGACACAAAAAGGTATACGAAGTGTGCTCAAAGTTAGGGTTTCGTGACCTATACATATAGGGCTATAATCTCTTTAAATAGAATTCAAATTAAATAACATTTAATCCTAAGAGGCAATTCATCAAACACTTATTCAAGGACACTGATACGTGTCCGATACGGACACTAAATGGACGTGGTTTCCTACCAAACTTGACCCACATCTAGGGTATACCTAGATGAATGCATCCATGGAAAGAAAACTAAAATTTGAATAGGTTTGATGGGTTTTACCTTTTGAAGGTAAAACCTTAATTTAGAGCTTTTTGAATGAGGGCTCCTCTTCAACTTGCGACGATCCCGAGCCTCCGAATCCTTGCTAGCTACCCACTAATGGTGTCCTCTACTGTAGGGGAGTCCAATGCAAAAGACTAGGCTCAATTTGGAGTTGATTTGGGTATTTGGGGAGGAATTGGGGAAGAACACAAAAAGAGGCAATTAAAATGATTTAAAATGATGCTAAAGGGTTAATGTGTTGTATTTATAGAAGGGGGGGTGTTTGATGGCTGCCATTAGGTTAGGTTTAGGGTTTAGCATGAGTGGTCAAGGCTTCTCCAACAAATTCAAGCCAATCTAAGGGCTCACAACTAAAGTAATCTTTCTTAACATTTAGCCTAAAATATCCCACTAACAAAATATCTAGATATTAATCTAATTTGATTACTTAGTTGAAACCCTCTAACTTAGTCTCTAGGGTCATGACTAACATCTAGATTAGGCTAAACTTCTAGGTCAAGTCTCAAATAATTAACTAGCACATATTTAATTCATATAATTTACAATTTCACAAAAGTGTCAAAATGACCAAGAATAACCTTAGGCTAAAAAGTAAAAATATGAGATTCTAAACACATGATTAGGTCTCCATGATCATGATTAGTCTTCTAGGTCATGTATGACTAAGGTTACACTATCAAAATACCAAATTCACATATCACCATTTTAAATAGTTTTAAAATAACTAAAAATCACCAAAAGTCACAATATGATTTAAATATCATTACTAAATGATTATAATTATAAAATTATAAAATTACCCTCATTTTAGAAAATTGGGTATTACATATAGATTTAATATTGAATTAGATTCAGATTTACAACTTGCATATTGGTTCGAAAAAAATTGCTCAACATGTAACTAGCATGCACAATTCTTGATTCCAATTGGTTTTCTAATTCTACATGCAAACATATGATCAATCCTAGGTTCTTTGATGGTTAAAATTAAAAGCACCCTAGAGGGGGGAATAGGGTCAAGCTTACAAATCAAGCATAATAATATTGCTAATGGGCAATTTGAATTCAAAGTGCAAAAGAAGAAGTAATAAAATACCAACACCGAAGTATCTTTGTCTCTCCATGATGACAGTCCAGTCCCGAGACTCTCTCCGGCTTGAATCTACTACTATCACAAATAGTACAATGTAAGCTTTGATCCGAAGGCTTACCAACTTCTTACACGAGAACTTTTATCCGGAGGCCTCTCCGACTTCAATACATGAGAACTTTGATCCAAAAACTCTCATACTTCACACCAGCATTGATCCGAAGGCTTGTCATTTCAACCTCTTTATAAGATGGTATTGATCTTCTTACAACAAAGATAATGATCTCACTTTTACAACTAAAGAACAGTCTAACACATTTTGTGGATAGACAAGTAAAATATTTGGTAGAGTTGTTTGTGGATAGACTTTGGTAGATTAGAAATTTTTAGGCTCAAAACATCAACTTTGAATGAAGGGGTTCAAGCCTATTCATAACCAAAGCAAAGGAAAGTGCAAACAAGCAACTTTCTATCAGCGATCGAAAGTTTCGTCGATAATTTACGGATCTGTCACGACCCGCACCCAAGGTAGGGGCACGAGTACATGGTTACGTCCAGCCTACGCCGTAAAATCGGCGGTAGAACGTTATATAGGTCGTCTGTAAATACTACAACTAGACAGTATAAGGGTACCTGTCATCTCCGTACGGAGGAATATAATATGGCATAACTCAATCACAAGATAAAACTAAGATAGATAGCACGAAATGGAAATATGATAGAAGTAAAAACGGGAAATAAGTTCAGGATCCAACACAGCTCAGAGATATAAACAACATCACAGAGTCACAAAATATAATATAAAATAATACAGTCTGAAAGCACTAGCTGGATCGCAGTCCAGGCAAACCTAACTAAGCTATACTAGTCCAGGTGTGCAAAGTCTAGTAGCTCAACTGCTAGGTCGCAGTCCTGGCCTAAGTCTCCATCTGCCTCGACCCTATAGTAGGTCGAACAGTCTGCCTCGGAATCATCTGTAATATATCAACGTTATCCTGTCAGAAAAATGAGTAAGTACAAAACACTAACAACAGTTCCATACGAATTAACAAATTCTATAAAAGACAATCATAATGAAAAATAAGATGAAATATCAAGACAGAAAATAGAAACAGGATATCATGTTATGGTATAAATATAGGAATGTAGAATAGACCAGGGATATATGATGTAATAAAGTAAATGTAAAATATGCCATAAATTATTAGAGCGTTATGTGATCGGCTTGGGAAACCGGACATGCTATCCACTTGGCCCGGCAATCACAAGAAAATCTCAAGAAAGGGTCATGCCGGCCAACCTGGATAATGAGCACAACGAATAAGATCTCGCTACACCCTACGTGAAGTGAGGGTGGCGTAAGCACAAGAATATAGTGACAGGGTGGCTTGATCACGTTGCCCCTAATAATTCCCCATCCCCGAGTAGTATAATGGATCCGGACATGACACGTCATGACACGGGACTCAAAGACAAGGGACCAGTCCACTCCCAAGTCAGTGTCTATACAAGTACAGGAAACAAACATGATGTACCAATATTCCAAGAAAATCTAGGAACAACATCTCATGACAGGATCCGACCTATACTAGTCTGTGAACCATCGTATCGGGAATCAAGTAAGACACTACAACTAAATCAGATATAGCAGATATTAAGACAATAAAAACTATCAGTGAATGTACTCGCCTGTGGTCCTGAGCTGATAAGGTGAACAGATGCTTAGTGAAGTCACAGACCTAAAGAGGAGATACCATGAGTCAAAATAGGGTTTGATAATAAAAGGCATGCTAATTTAGTCATGATATACAAGTCTAAGCCAAACTAGGTCAAATTAGGTCATACTGAGCCAAACTAGAACAAACAAGGTCACATGAAGTCAATCCAAGTCAAACTAGGTCAATCTGGGTCAATGGTTGACTTACAGTTGACTTTTGGTCAAAAAGTCAACACTGGTCAATTCTAGGTCAAACCTAGGTCAAACTAGTCAAATGTTGACTAACAGTTGACTTTCAGTCAACTGGTCAACTCTGGTTTGGTTTTAGGACAATTCTAGGTCAAGTGTTGACTCGAAGTTGACTTTGGTTAAAAAGTCAACTCTTGGTCAACGGGAGTCAAAACTAGACTAAACTACCCTCATCTAACCATTACCTAACAAGATAACCTATATCTAACCCCATCTTAACAATCAAAATCCAAATCTTAGACTTACTCCAATACCTTACCTTTACCCTTTACAAGGTATTCCTAATATCTTGTCCCGATACAAAGGCAACCCCTCCAAATCTTGGTAGACTGACCTAAGCTTCTTAGGGTAGCTAGACACTAACCTATCTAGACATTACCAACCAAGAAATATACGTATCTAGCCCATCCAGTCCATCTTATCCTACATGTTGGTCATTCTCAACATACCTTAAGGTATCATGAGATACCCTATGGTATCTTGAGATATCACTCACCAACTCATCTAACCAAGCTCTATCTAACTTTAACTCACTCTCCTAGTATCTTAGAGTAGTACCTCACTCAACTCTACTAGGCTACTAACCAACCTCACTTAGGTAGGATACTAACTTATCTAATACACTCACTAACCCACACTACTAACTCACTCACTAACACTCTAACAAGACACTCACTAAACACACTCCACTAGCCCACAACTCTCACATTTTAGCTCACTTATATGCTCTAGAATGGGGGTTTTAATGGGGTATATATAGGGGCTATAGTGAGGGCAAATAGGGATGCACAGATGGGGGTAAAATGTGCTGTTATTGCAAATATATGCAGTTCCCTGTGGGGACTGCTGCTCCTACTGCTGTGGTTTATCCCCTGTAGGGACACACAGCTGCTGCTGTTGCCTATGGCAGCACAGCCTTCTCCCCTTCCTTTTTCTCCTCGACACACTCTATCCCTCTTACTCTCTACTCATCTATCCATCTATCCACACACACACATAAATATATATGTATATATAAACACACACACACACACATAATACATCAAGAACTCACCCTCTACATCTATATATATATACCACACTAAAACATATATATATATATATAGACACACACATCATTCAAATATCTATATATATATATATATCAAGACACACAATCAATACAACATAACCCACACACAACAAAATATATTACATGAATATATATTAAGATACATTATGATACATGAAAGAAAATGTAAAGACACGCAAGAACACATCTCTAACATATAAAAATCTGAGATTAAAACATGTTTTAAATCATTCAAACATAAAGACAAACACAAGTGTGTCCAATATTGGGGGTTTCCCATATGGACACAACAACACATCAAGGACACTCCTAAATGTCTCCAAATGGACACAAAATGGACACAAATAGAGACACAACCATGGGGGTGATTCCTATGAGTTCAAAACATTCCTAAATGCATGAGAGTTTGATTTAGAGGTAGATTTTACCTTCCGGGAGGTGAAATCTCAAAGAACTCCTTCCGATACGGCACCGACATGAAGGGATCTCCAAAAGGACACGAACTAATGCAAACTTCTCCCAAACTTGGCTAGCACCTTCTCTTGCTAGAATAGAGAAGAAATAAAGAAGATTGGATGGAGGAATGGATTGATTTGGGGGTGAAATCAATGGAGGCTCTTCTCAAATTTGGGGAAGAACTCAAGAGAGAGAAATTTATGGCTAAGAACAAAATGAGATGACTGACCCCATCTTCCTTCGTGGCCGGCCACAATAGCTAGGTGTCCCCATTTTGGTAAAGTCCAAAATGCCCTCCATTAGCTCTTATTGGTTCAACTTAAATTAGGTTTTGGTTTGATGCTAAATTAGACTAGTTTGAGCCTCTAATCAATCCAACCTAGTCATGAATATTTAGTCTAACCATACTAACTTAAATATTGTCATGTGGGCCATGTCTAACTAATAAATGGGTCCCACTAGAGTCAAAGCTACCCCGGGTCTCTGATACAAGTCGGATTGAGTTAAAATACGAACTCGACTCAAATAACCCTAAAACAATATCATAAATAAAAAAAAAATTCCAAAATTATTCTAAACTAGAAAATAACCAAAATACCCCTATTCTTGAAAACTGGGGGTGACAAATCTATCCACCTTAAAAAAATTGTCATCAAAATTAAAACAAAGCAATCACAGAAATTACATGCAGAAACAAAAGAATTATACCTCAGGGCTCGAAGAGATAAGGGAAACGGTCCTGCATGTCGTCCTCTCTCTCCCAGGAAGACTCACCTAGAGAGTGATGCCTCCATGCAATACGAACCAAGGGTATAACCTGGTTCCGAAGCGCCTTCTTCCTACAATCCAGAATCTCTACTGGCTGCTCTGGATAGTGGAGAGTAGGCCCCACCTCAATCGCTGAATGGTCCAATACATGGCTGGGGTCTGCCACGTACCGCCTCAGCTGTGACACATGGAACATGTTGTGCACCCCCTCCAGCGTAGGTGGCAAGTCTAGTCGATAATCTACTGCACCGACCCTCTCAAGGATAGTGAAAGGTCCGATGTAGCGCGGACTAAGCTTCCCGCCTCCGCCAAAGAAAATCGTACCCCGTGTCGGAGAAATCCTTAGGAACACCAAAGCACCAGCCTAGACATAAAATAAAACTCAGCACACAAGCCAAACAAACAATCACAAGCAACACAAACAGGAATTCAAACTAACCTCGAACTCTAACGGTCTCCGGTAGCTATCGGCCCAATGTCGCTGCCAATCCTGAGCTACCCGAAGTCTGTCTCTAATCAACCTGACCTTCTCAACCGCATCCATAACCATCTCCAGGCTAAGCAACCTCATCTTGCCAACATCGTCCCATGACAAGGGAGTACAGCATCTCCGACCGTATAGAGCCTCGAATGGCGACATCTTTATACTGGCCTGATAGCTGTTGTTGTAAGCAAACTCTACTAGGCGAAGATGGTCCTCCCAAGAACTCCCGAGATCAAGCACACACGTGTGAAGCATATCCTCTAAAGTCTGGATAGTCCTCTCCGACTGCCCGTCTTTCTGGGGTGATAAACGGTAGTAAACTTGAGCTGGGAGCCCAAGCTAATATGCAAACTCCTCCAGAAGTGGGAAATGAATCGACTATCCCGGTCTAAAATTATGCACACAGAAACCCCGTGCAATCTCACGATCGGACAAACATACAGCTCTGCCAGCCTCTCCGTAGACAAATCCACTTTAAAAGGCAAGAAGTGGGCCAATTTGGTCAATCTATCAACTATGACCCAAATTGTGTCTTTCCCTCTAGAAGATCGTAGAAGTTCGGACACAAAGTCCATGGTGATGTGGTCCCACTTCCATTCAGAAATGGGTAGCGGCTGTAGCAACCCACCAGGTATCTGTCTTTCGGCCTTCACCTGCTGACATACCAAGCAGCGAGATACAAACTGAGCTAACTCGCACTTCAAGCCGTACCACCAGACATGCTCCCTCAGATCTCTGTACATCTTATTGGCCCCAGGATGCATAGAGTACTGAGAGCGATGTGCCTCCTGAAGAACCTTCTCCCGAAGCTCTCCATTCGGAACGCACAATCTAGCACCGTGTCTCAACGACCCATCTTCGACAATAGAGAAATCGTCGAGCAACCCTGCCCGCACCTGCTCCCTGATGCTCCTCAGGGAAACATCATCATACTGTACTGATTTGACTCTGTCCATCAACTCAGACTGAATCTATAAACCCCACATCTGTACCTCTATGCCCGAAACAATCACCTCGATACCAAAATTATCCAGGTCAGCCAAAAGATAACGTTCTGCCGTCAGATACATAGCCTGGATACCTGCTCAAGGTATCGACAACTACGTTGGCCTTTCCTGGATGGTACTGCAAAGTGATATCGAAGTCCTTCATCATCTCGAGCTACCATCTCTGCCGCATATTCAGCTCCTTCTGAGTGAATACGTACTTCAAGCTCTTGTGATCGGTGAAGATCTCAACCCGCTCTCCATGCAAGTAGTGTTTCCATAACTTCAAGGCAAAGATAATAGCTGCCAACTCTAGATCGTGAGTCCGGTAGTTCTTCTCATGGGGCCATAACTGCCTAGATGCATAGGCAATCACCTTCCTGTGTTGCTGAAGAACACAACCCAAACCCCTGCCAGAAGCGTCGCTGTAGATTGAGAAACCACCGGTCCCAGATGGTAATGTCAAGATCGGAGCTGATGTCATCCTCCTCTTCAGCTCATCGAAGGCGGCCTGACACTCCTCAGTTCAGATGAACTCTACGTCCCTTCTGGTTAGTCCAGTCATCGGCTCCGTAATCCACAAGAAGTCCTGGACGAACTTCCGATAATAGCCAGCCAAACCAAGAAAGCTCCGAATTTCGGCAACTGAAGTGGGTGTAGACTACGACTCCACTGCTGTAATCTTCTTCTTGTCCACAGAGATTCCATGCTCGGTCACAACATGACCCAAGAACTCGACCTGGTCCAGAAAGAACTCGTACTTTGAAAGCTTCTCATATAACTTCTCATTCCTTAGAGTCTCGAGCACAATCCTCAGATGCTCCTCGTGCTCCTCCGACGTCTTCGAGTAGACTAAGATGTCATCTATGAAGACCACCATGAACTTGTCAAGGTACTGATGGAATACCTTATTCATCAAGTTCATGAACACTGCTGGGGCATTGGTCAACCCAAATGGCATGACAGTGAATTCGTACTGGCCGTACCGAGTCCGAAAAGCCGTCTTCGGAACATCTTCCCACTTCATATTTAGCTGATAATAACCGGACCTCAGGTCTATCTTCGAAAATACCTTCGCGCCGCTTAACTGATCGAACAAGTCATCAATCCTCGGCAACGGGTACTTGTTCTTGATAGTGAGGTTGTTGAGCGCTCAGTAATCGATACACATGCGTACCGTACTATCCTTCTTTGGTACAAACAGAACTGGGGCACCCCGAGATGATGAACAGGATCTGATAAATCTCCTGTCCTGCAGCTCGTCGACTTGCTTCTTCAGCTCTGCCAACTTGCTGTTGTTGACCCTATAGACATGTTGTAAAATAGGCTCAATGCCCGGTACAAAGTCTACAGAGAACTCAACGTCTCTATCTGGCGGCATCCCAGGCAACTCCTCGGGAAAGAAATCCATGAAATCAGCTTTCAATGGATGCGACAATGTCTGCCCCGCCAGCAAAGCTCCACAGAATCCATCTACCGGCTCAGCTTCTTCCCTGGCAAACACAAACTCCGGCTCTTCCGGCAGCCTAAGCAGAACCCTACCTCCTATATAATCTATACTAGCATGGTGCCTGCTCAACCAATCCATTCCAAGTACCATGTCGTACCTCGGAAGGGGCATTATAAGCAAGCACGCACTCAATTCTCGGCCTCTCAATATAACTCTCCGCCCCTTGCAGATATTATTAACCAGGATAATGCCTCCCCTGATCAATATCTTGTAAGTCCTACCCAGATACTCAGCAATAATATTGTGTCTTAGAGCAAAGGAAACAGACACAAAATTGTACGTAGCGCCAGAATCAAACAAGGTAAAAGCAGAAAAAGAATCAAGAAGAACGTGACCTGCCACAACATTACTCACCGGCTCTGCCTCCTCTGCTGTCAAGGCCAACACCCTGCCTACAGGTGCTCCCTTCTGGTGCTGTATGATGTGCTGCTGCTGGGTCTGAAGTGGAGGACCTCTCTGCTGAGCTGCTGGTCCTCTAGCCTGCCGTACTCTGTCCTGGCCTTCTCGGACTCTACGAACTTGGCAATCCTTCAGCTGGTGGTCGGGCGCTCCACAGTATAGACATACACCCAACCTCTTCCTACAGGCCTCTCGACTGTGCCCTGGCTTCCCGTAAAAGCTGCACGGAGGAGTCTGCCTCTGGTCCTGTCCTTGTTGCTGGTGGGCACGTGCTGGTGCCTGCTGAATTTGTAACTGAGGCTGCTGCTGAAACTGCCTCTGCTGAAAGTGCGGGCACTTCGCCGGCCCGCTCTAGAACTCGCTCCAAGAATATTGCTGCCCCTCTTCGACTTGAGACCAAAGTTCTCCTATGCTATCCGTACCTCCATCAGTATCTGCTCGAAGGTCGCATCATGTTGCCCACAAGTACAAGTGCGAACCACATGAATATGGCCCCTCCGGAACTTGTGGGCCTTATACCCCTCATTCTCGATCAGATCTGGTGCAAACCTACTCAAACGGAAGAACTCTGTTGCATACTCGTCCACCGACACGTTCTCCTGCACCAATCCAATGAACTGGGCCTCCAGAGCTGTCAGAGCCACGTCGGGGTAGAACTTTTCCTTGAAGAGCCTCCGAAAGTTCTCCCTTGTCAAACCCCTCATCGATGCACGAGGATCCGTACGAAACCATGTCAAGGCGATGTCAAAAAACTGACTCGTCGCAGACGTCACCCAAAGCCCCTTCGGGACCTCTGCTAACTCCAGACTCCGCTGGACATCCTTCAACCAGTCATCTGCATACAGGATACCCTCGGTACCCTTGAAGTCCCTCGGGTTCATATTCCTGAAATCTAGACATGTGCCAGGCCTCCCCTAACTTTGCTGCTGCTGAACTGGGGCACCCTGAACTGCACCCGAGACTACCCTGTCAACTGCTGCCATCGCCAGCCGGTGGGAGTTCTCCATGCTCTGTCATAGCACCTCTGTCTGGCGGTGAGATGCGTCAGCCTGATGCTGTTGTGCCTCGTCTTGGGACCTTTGAGTCTGCAACATCTGCTGTTGAAGGGCCATCATCTGCTGTGCATCAGTCGGTAGCGGAGGTGGCGGTGGAAGAGTCTCGAAATGACTATGGACGGTCCCACAGCTGGAGGTGGAAGACCTCCTAGAACTGTCGCAGCTACTCCCGCCTGAAGGGCCGGAACTGAGGTGGCAGCTCCCTCAACTGCAGCTCCCGCAGCCGGAGGTGGAGGTCCTACCGGATCGGGCCTCTCTGGAACAGCACTAGGTCCTGCTGCTTGGGAGCGAGTAATCGTCATCCTGAGGATAGATTGAAACAAGGAATCAATATGGCACATGATAAGGAATATCAAAGAAGGGCAATTAAATTCAAATACAGAAGAGTTGTCATGGTAATCAAAAGATCAGAAATTTCCTAAAATATGATTCAGTAACTCGTATCATATCCTTGATCCTATGTCCTAATCGCAGGTACGTAATTAGTACTCTAAGTCGAGCACCATTATGAGATCGTACTAATTGCGACACGACCTGCATGGGCTACCATAAAAACGTGTCACGACCCGCACCCAAGGTAGGGGCACAAGTACATATGGTTACGTCCAACCTACGTCGCAGAATCGACGGTAGAACACTGTATAGGTCATTTGTAAATACTACAACTAGACAGTATAAGGGTACCTGTCATCTCCGTATGGAGGAATATAATATAGCATAACTCAATCACAAGATAAAACTAAGATTGATAGCACTGAATGGAAATATGATAGAAGTGAAAACAGGAAATGAGTTCAGGATCCAACACAGCTCAGAAATATAAACAACATCATAGAGTCACAAAATATAATATAAAATACTACAGTCTGAAAGCACTAGCTGGATCGTAGTCCAGGCAAACCTAACTAAGCTATACTAGTCCAGGTGTGCAAAGTCTCTTGGCTCAACTGCCAGGTCACAGTCCTGGCCTAAGTCTCCATCTGCCTCGACCCCATAGTAGGTCGAACAGTCTGCCTCGGAATCATCTGTAATATATCAACGATATCCTGTTAGAAAAATGAGCAAGTACAAAATACTAACAGCAATTCCATATGAATTGACAAATTCTATAAGAGACAATCAAAATGAAATACAAGATGAAATATCAAGACAGGAAATATAAACAGGATATGTAAACTGGATATCATGTCATGGTATAAATACAAGAATGTAGAATAGAACAGGGATATATGATGTAATAAAGTAAATGTAAAATGTGCAATGAATTATTAGAGCATTATGTGATCGGCTTGGGAAACCTGACAGGCTATCCACTTGGCCCGACAATCATAAGAAAATCACTGGAAAGGGTCATGCCGGCCAACTTGGATAACGAGCACAAGGAATAAGATCTCGCTACACCCTACGTGAAGTGAGGGTGGTGCAAGCACAAAAATATAGTGACAGGATAGCTTGATCACATAGCCCCTAATAATTTTCCATCCCCGAGTAGTATAATGGATCCGGACATGATACGTCATGACACGGGACTCAAAAATAGGGGGCCAGCCCACTCCCAAGTCGGTGTCTATATAAGTACAGAAAACAAACATGATGTACCAATATACCAAAAAAAATCCAGAAACAACATCTCATGACAGGATCCGACGTATACTAGTCCGTAAACTATCGTATCGGGAATCAAGTAGGATACTACAACTGAATCGAATATAGCAGATATCAAGACAATAAAAACTATCAGTGAATGTACTCGCCTGTAGTCCTGAGATGATAAGGTAAACAGATGCTCAATGAAGTCACAGACCTAAAGATGAGGTACCATGAGTCAAAATAGGGTTTGATAATAAAAGACATGCAAATTTAGTCATGATATACAAGTCTAAGCCAAACTAGGTCAAACTAGGTCATACTGAGCCAAACTAGAACAAATAAGGTCACAAGAAGTCAATCCAAGTCAAACTAGGTCAATCTGGGTCAAGAGTTGACTTACAATTAACTTTTGGTTAAAAAGTCAACTCTGGTCAACTCTGGTCAAACCTATGTCAAACTAGTCAAATGTTGACTAACAGTTGACTTTCAGTCAACTGGTAAACTCTGGTTTGGTTTTGGGTCAATTATAGGTCAAGTGTTGACTCGAAGTTGACTTTGGTCAAAAAGTCAACTCTTGGTCAACGGAGGTCAAAACTAGACTAAACTACCCTCATCTAACCATTACCTACCAAGACAACCTATATCTAACCCTATCGTAACAATCAAAACCCAAATCTTAGACTTACCCCAATACCTTACCTTTATCCTTTACAAGGTATTTCCAATACCTTGCCCCGATACAAAGGCAACCCCTCCAAATCTTGGTAGACTGACCTAGGATTCTTAGGATAGCTACACACTAACCTATCTTGACATTACCAACCAAGAAATCTAGTTATCTATCCCATCCAGTCCATCTTATCCCACATGTTGGTCATTCTCAACATACCTTAAGGTATCATGAGATACCCTATGGTATCTTGAGATATCACTCACCAACTCATCTAACCAAGCTCTATCTAACTTCTAACTCACTCTCCTAGTATCTTAGAGTAGCACCTTACTCAACACTACTAGGCTACTAACTAACCTCACTTAGGAAGGATACTAACTTATCTAATACCCTTACTAACCCACACTACTAACTCACTCACTAACACTCTAACAAGACACTCACTAAACACACTCCACTAGGCCCACAACTTTCACATTTTAGCTCACTTATATGCTCTAGAATGGAGGTTTTAATGGGGTATATATAGGGGCTATAGTGAGGGCAAATAGGACTGCACAGATGGGGGTAAAATGAGGTCATGAGGGGTTGCCTTGCAGCCCCCACTGCCACTGCAACTGCTGCATATTGCAGCTCCTGCTGCTGTTACAAATAGATGCAGTCCCCTGTGGGGACTGCTGCTCCTACTGTTGTGGTGTGTCCCCTGTGGGGATACACAGCTGCTGCTGTTGCCTATGGCAGCACAATCTTCTTCCCTCCCTTCTTCTCCTCGACACACTCCATTTCTCTCACTCTCTACTCATCTATCCATCCATCCACACACATACATAAATATATACGTATATATAAACACACACACATAATACATCAAGACACTACCAGAATAGGTCATTTTAGCGACTCCTAAAGACGTCATTAAAACGCCTAACGACGTCGCTAAACTAGTTTAGCGACGTATTTAGCGACGTTTTTCTCTTGTCGTAAAAACCTTAGTCGCTGTTTGGAAAGACGTCGCTGATCGTAACCAACACCGACGTCTACCAACGTAGAGCTACGTCGGTCATATACCGACGTTTACCTTCGTTTTGTCGAAGAAATAGGGACGTTTAGGATGTCGCTATATGTCGGTATTTCCTGGGAAAATTATCGACGTTTACGATGTCGTACTACGTCGGTATATCTTGGAGAATATTAACGACATTTTGTGATGTCGTAATACGTCGGTATATCCTGGAAAAATGAGGTAAAATCCTAGAAAAGTTACCGACGTCTACTGACGGTTACCGATGCATACCGACGAAACTGACGTCGCTATACGTCAGTATCCTGGCAATATATGCCAGTTTAGCGACGTCTACCGACGCAATGTGCTGTCAGAAGGCATCGGTAAGCGTCGGTAGACGTCGCTAAATTTGAAAAAATAAAAAAATTACAGTATGTATTTTTCTTCACAGAATCATTTTCTCCATGCAGTTTAATCTGAAACACAATACACAAACACATTTTATCCCTGGGTTCGCCGACCCCTTCGGTGGAACACTCAACACCGGTAAATTAACATCCAAATGAAACGAATAACAACATAAAATAACCAAAGTCCACACAACATATATAAACCAATATCCAAATTGTCATGGGTCTACACAACTAATAACCAATGTATCTATGCAACCAACAAACAAGTGTCACAAATAAATAAATGTCACAAACAAATACAAAGAAAAATAAGTACTCAAACAATCAATACAAACAGTCCTAAGTAGGACTACTGGGGATCTGGAGCAGGAGGGGGCGTGCCGTGACGAAGGGCCAAGAAAAGCTCATAGTCCTCCTGTGAAATCGATACCGATAAAGGAGGTAGTGACGTCGGTGGAGTCGGTGTCGATGAAGAAGGCAGTGGCGTTGGCGGAGTCGACGACGATGAAGGCACACCCGGAGGACGATAACGCTCCAACGCTGCAAGTCGCTGGTGGTATGAATCCATGGTAGATAACATTCTATCACTGCTATCAGCCACCGAATCCTGTACCAATCTCAGCCTCTCGCCCATGGTCATCTGTGATGCCTGCAGATCCAATACGCTGTGCTCTATCGACACTCTAAAATTGGTGACGCTCCACACTGTTCGCTCAGTCATATTTTGGAGCTCCATAATGCTGCGATCGAGCGCATCCAATCGTGCTATAAGCACAGGCTCGTCCGACTGGTGCTGAGACTGGTCCTGAATCCGTCGTAGCAGCTCGTCACGAAGAGACTCCATCATCTGGTGGACTCGGGCAGACTCCTGGGACGGCTGTGGACTATGCACACTAGCAGGGGATGCCCTAGAGGACTGGCTCGCAACTAGGGTGCCATAGGATCCTGTACCGTAGTACGTACCCCTACGGAGGCCACCAGCAGTGGTCATCCACAGCTCGTCCGCCGACGGAGCTTGAGTGGGCTGCGAGGAAGTACCGACCTCTCCCGCAGTAGGTGCACTAGCAGTCGCCTGGTCCCGTAGCCTCTGATATTCGGCCTAGAAAGTATGGATAGTACTCTATGATTTCTAATCTCTAATTAATGTACTTATTATTACTAACTACATGAATATTTATTTGCATGCATATTTACTAAGTTATATTATAATTAACACAAAGTATTATAATTAACAAATAGTATTGTAATACTTACATAGACAAGCTCGGCCCTCTCGTCAATAAGGCCGTCTCCCTTCCGATGGGTGGCCAGGAAGACGGTCACCATGTCGATGTTACCGACCTTCCTTTTCTGTAATTAAATATATTATCTTAGTAATAATTTATCGGATTTGCATTAAAATATTTCTGAAAGAAAAATACATACCAGACGACGAAAATGTTCCGTCATCGGAATCGACCCACTGTACCACTTCGAGGCATGCTGCCTAGCCGTCTTGGCCTTCTCGGACTTTTCTTTGTACCTTGGCTCGTTGAATCGAGCCTTTATCGCATCCCACTGATCAGGGGTGATCCAACCTTGGATCGGCTTTCCGGCACGATCACGAGCCTTCTGATCATTAACAGCATCGCAGATCAGCTTAGCAGCGACAGCAGAAAACATCCCCTCGATCAGTTCGGCCCAGTACGGTAGATAGAAAATCATATCCTAGAAGAGTACGCAAACCAAATATTTTTTTGTAATATATAATATACATAAATCAAATAATTAATGTTAAAAGCAAATCTATTTTAACCTTGAAGCGCACAAACCACTAGGCCTTCCTATCGTCCGGAGCATCCGAGTAGTTTATCCAAGGACCACCATAATTTTGCCTCAGGAGCTGGCCTAGGCATCTCTGTACCGACGGGGGACGATATCTATACAGACATATTATATTCATAAGAAAAGTTAATTTATGATAAACACAAAAAAAAATGATAAACCAAAATACTTACTTTGTACCGTCGGACCAGATCTCCGTCCTCGTCTCCTCCGGAGGTGCGCAGGCATCATCTGCCTGATACTGGTCGGTCGTCGGCACAGCCTCCTCCATCTGCTCATCTGCCTCCATCGTCGTATCAGCAGGAGGAACGCTACTCTCGGGAGCAGTCTCAGGCCTGGAAGTACTCGTCCCTGGAGATATGCCACGTAGCATCATGGCGGGCGGAGCTACTGTCCGATACACAAGAGTACTGGGCGACGAGGATCCAGAGCCGGTACCAGTAGGAGGTACCGAAGAAGAACCCCATCCTCTAGCATTACCACCAGTAGGTACCGAAGGAGTAGTCTGTCCTCTGCCAGTATCAGTACCCCATGCCCCATGTTGGGAAATACGGAACGATTCGCGATGACCTGTCATGCCTGATAACAACATATGATGAGATACAACAAAGACAACAAATAATAGAGACTAGAAATATGAAAGTGCAACAAAGACAAGATAATAACCAAGACAACATATGATTATACATTTTATAAGAAACATCTAAGTCCAGATAGTATATTTTATAAGAAACATCTAAGTTCAGATAGTACATTCTACAAGATGAAATTACATCTCTCTCAATCATCTTCGGAATAATCATCTTGTTTGTCTTCCTCGACCTCATCTTCACTTTCATCTTCGTCTTCGTCAGCTTCGTCTTCCTCTTCGGATAATTCTACATCTTCCACATTATGTGTCGTGTAATACGTAACTTCCGTGGAGTACACATCAACAATATTGGTTACAAGAGGTAGTTTGTCCTCCTGATAAGCTTTTTCGTCAACATCAAAAGTATCTCTAGTTTTAGTCTTACATACTGCCCACCAGTCAGACTTTGTTGCTTCCCGTCTCGGATAAGCTGTAAAGTACACGAGCTGAGCTTGAGTTGCTAGGACAAATGGTTCGTAGCCTTGATATCTACGCTTGTAGTTTATATCCACAAGACCATGCTTGTCAATTTTCCAACCTTGATTTTCAGTCGGATCGAACCATTCACACATGAACAACACGATCTTTGTAGGTTCTCTGCCATAATTATATGTCAACTCCACAATCTCTCGTAAGATGCCGAAGAAATCATTTCCTGGATCGACATCTTTGTAGTTCGAAGATTTGATACACAAACAACTATTTTTCGTGGAATCAAGATCCATGAAGCTGTCTCTGATCGGAGCATTTGTCGACTTGAACCGAAAGCCATTGATACAGTAACTTGGCCATATTTTAAAAAAAGTAATTGGTCACTTGGCAAGAGTTCTAATTAATTCAATCTCAGGTGAAATTAGACGATCGACCTGAATACCAAAGAAGAGATAGTAAGTTATTTATTACGCAGTTGCATTAAAAGAGGCCAGTAATTACCGGGCTGCTTACATATTCGCTCAACCAAGAAGGAAAATGACATCTCATTTATTGTTCTAATGCTTCGTCTGTTAGGTAGGGTCTGACCGACCTCAACTCATCATTATATGTGCTAGAAAAACAACGAAGCAACCGCCGATTAGTACAATAATATTAGCTTATACTATTACATTGAGATGACATAAACTCATCGTTAATTACTTACCCCTCTAGCTTCTCCACTTTATCCTTGTCGTAATTGAGTAGTACATACAACTGAGCAGCCCTTAGCTCTTCATCATTCAAATATCTCTTCTTTATTTTCCCCGAAGGCTTTTCGGACGCATTGAATACTTTCAGTATTCCATTATTAGATTCTTGATAACCGTCATCATTTTTCGGAGCCCTCATTCTATTCGTAGCAACATGAGGTTTGAAATACGTTGAGCAGAAGTTTGTAATCTTCTTGAGAATATAGGCTTCACAAATAGAACCCTCGACCCGAGCCTTGTTTTTCACCTTTCTCTTTAGGTGGTTCAAATGTTGCTCAAACGGGTACATCCACCGATAACCGACGGGCCCGCCAACATGTGCCTCGTAGGAAAGATGAATTAGCAAATGCTCCATGGAGTCGAAGAATCCAGGAGGAAATACTTTCTCGAGCTTGCAAAGTGTTACCGCAATATCGTTCTCCTTCTTTTCTAGACGATCGACGAGCAACTCACTAGAACAAAGATCTCTGAAGAATATGCTAAGCTCGGTCAATGGATCCCAAACAACCGGGGTAAGATTTCCCGAAATACAATCGGAATTAACCTCTCCATGAATACGTGACAATCATGGCTCTTCATACCTGTCAGTTTGTTCTCCTTGAGGTTGACGCATATTCTCAAGTTCGAAACATACCCGTCTAAAAATTTTAGACCTTGAATTCACCTACAAAGTCTCACTTTATCCTCCTTCTCCAGTGAGAAAATTTCCTTAGGCTGCTTCAACTTCCCATTCCCGTCCTCTATCAAATGCAATGCAGGACATCGACTTATTTCTTCCAAGTCCAATCTAGCCTTTGGATTGTCTTTCGTCTTTCCCTTTACGTCCATTACAGTATTAATTATGTTGTCAAACACATTCTTCTCGATATACATGACATCAAGGTTATGTCTAATCAGATTGGTGCTCCAATATGGCAGATCCTAGAATATACTCCTCTTCGTCCAGTTATGAGTGCGACCAAATCCGTCACACTTGTAGCCCGTAGCAGGCTCTTCAATAGCTCTTGATAAATCTTTTACCTCTTCCTATATCGTGTATCCGGACCACCTTGGCGGAGGATTAGCCTTCTCTACAACGCCAGCACGAAAAGTATTCCTGTTCCTGCGGTACAGATGGTCCTTCGGCAGGAATTGTCGATGACAATCGAAGAAGCACGGTTTGCCTCCGTGTTTCAAACGGAAAGCCTTAGTACGGTCCATGCAATACGGACATGAAAGACGACCATGCGTGCTCCATCCAGATAACATGCCATAGTCCAAAAAGTCGTGATGGTCCACATAAGTGCTGTCCGTATCTGAAAATTTTGTTTTCTTGATACATCGTACGTGTTGGAACCTACTTCCCACAGCTGATTCAACTCATCAATCAATGGCTGTAAATACACATCGATGTTTCTTTTCGGATTGTTCAGACCTGGGATAATAACGGTGAGGAACATATACGGAGTCTTCATGCACATCCAAGGCGGTAGATTGTACGGAGTGACGATCACAGGCCAACACGAATACTGGGATCCCGAAAGTCCGAATGGGGTAAAACCGTCAGAGCAGAGACCCAATCTGACATTACGTGGATCAGAAGCAAAATCTGGATACTCTCGATCAAAGTGCTTCCATGCTTCTCCATCAGATGGGTGATCCAACACTCCTTCGGTCTGTTCCCGCTTATGCCAACTCATGTTTTCTGCAGTTTCCTTCACCATAAACAACCGCTGCAACCGCGGCGTCAACGGCAAGTAGTGCATCGAATCGGTAGGCTTCCTGGTACCGACAGACTTTTCTCTACCACTGCCCTTGTAGCGATCGACACCACAAAATCTGCAGGCATCTTCATCATTGTCGTCTTTGTAGTACAACATGCACCCGTTGTGACATGCATCGATTTTCTCGTATCCCATCCAGAGCGATCTCACCATCCTCTTAGACCTGTAGAAGTCTTTAGGCAACTTAGCACCCTCAGGCAATATTTCTATAAGCAACTCCATAAGACGGTTGTAGCAATCTTGCGACATGTTAAAATCGGACTTGATGCTCAACAATCTTGTAACCACCTCTAACGGTGAATGATCCTCACAACTAGGATATAATGGAGTCCTTACATTCTCCAGCGACTCCACGAACTGTGCAACATCGGCATTCGGTGCCTCCTCAGGTGCATCATGATCGTCTGGATCGAAACTAGGCCCCACCGCGTCAAAAATCATGTTCACCAACCCATCGTCGTAAGCATCGTTGTTGTAGACATCCACATAAGGCTCATACTCCGATGCTAAAGACACAAGTTCTCTGTGCGCGCTCTACTGATAGTAATTCGACGTAAAACCCTTCGAGTATAAATGATACGTGACTTCTACTTCTGGATGATATTTTAAGTTACGACATCTTACACACGGACCCTTATTTTTGGTACCGTCCATGTACTGAGGGAACGCCTTAGCAAACTGCAGGAACTGTTGTACATCCTCTATGAATTCATCCTGTACACCGCACATGTCATCAGGATGACGGTTGTACATCCACGAACGATTCCGTAAGTAGTAATTCATATCCATATCCAATTGAGGATAATTCTGTAAGATAGATACATGCACATTGCAGTCAGTGAATAAATGTTAAGGCAGTTTAGATATGGGTGCACAATTTAGAAGAGGTCAGTAGAGAGTGAAAGTTTAGAGAAAACTGAGATTATTGGTGATATTTCACTCATTGGCACTTCTTCACTATTAGTCAAAAATGAATTGGCCGTCTCAGCTTGAAAATTTAATATTGTTTTGACAATCATTCAGCAAGTGGAGCTTGGGTTACGTAAGTCGTGTTTTGAAGCTGCAAATCTTTGTAAAAAATTTAAGTCGTATTTTGACTATACATTCTACATCATCATAGAGTTCTACAGTTGCAGAGAAATTTTAAGTCGAAACAAGAAAGAACTCTATTAGCACATAATATTCTTATAGGAGGAAATTTGGAGTTTAAATGTTAAGGAACAATGCTACCCTAGGGGTCTATTTAGAGACCAGTGCCAAGCTGAATCCTATTCCAATGTTAAGGAACATTGCTACACTAGGGGTCTATTCACCACCACAAATACTTTTAAGTTGCTTTCGTCTTTCAAGAATTTCAACATCTATCACAATATTATTATTTTTCTTTGACAACAGCTCAAAAAATGCACTTGTCTCCTATTTGCAATTCATTACTAAGGGCAAATTTTTCCCAACCTCTTGTAAAAAAGGTCTCTATCGAGGTATAATTGTACTTGTAGGAGTACACAACACCAACTGTCCAATATTGACCCTTTGGGTCTACAAGAGTTACTTCACTTAGTTTGTCAAGACAAGTAAAACTTTTTAAATTAATACCCAATATCGACCCTTTGGCCTGTGCTTGAGCAGTATCCTAACTCAAACTATCTATCCTAACTAATAAATTAATATCCTACTTTAACATCTACTAACTCTCATATTCCTTCTCACATAAACTAATATCCTAATCTAAACTAACCCTCTAACTGAAACTAATATCTAAACAATGCTAATCATGAACTAACACCCTAACCTGGAAGTCCACACTGCTCAAGCACAGGCCATAGGCCAAGTTATAAGGCAAAATACAGGCAACTGCCTGTAGCTACAAGGCAAAACCAAATGTTGACGGTATATATACTGTAAACATTTAAAAAGTTTACTTGTCTTGACAAACTGAGTGAAGTAACTCTTATAGACCGAAAGGGTTGATGAGATTTTCATGTTGCCCTTAGTAATGAATTGCCCGATACCGATACCGATACCGATACTGTGAACCTTGGTTAACATTAATATTTCCACACTTCTCTAGGCTGAGGTAGAGGTAGATATCATATGATGCGGAATAGTCGGCTCAATGAACCGAATGAGAAGAAAAGAAGTAGGGAAGCTCACTCTATACACTCTAGGATACTACGATATACTACTAGTATACTCACTCTATACACTCTTACTTATCCAAGCCTTTTGAGGCAATCAGCATTATACTAGATTTTTGAAAAAATCTATAACTCTGATAGGCCCAAAAGGCTTGGCATAAGTAAATTTAATTTCTAGAGAATGGCTCAAAATACTGTACCAATCATACCTATACTTCTAAGATACTCTATACACTCTAGGTACTAGGACTGAACTAACTCTCTAACACTCTAATGACACTCACTCACATATACCCACTTTTATTTATAGGTACAGGCTAGAGCACTGTCAGCCATAGATGATGCTCTGATTTTCAAAAAATCATGTGTCGTTGACACTTCAATTGAAAGTAATGAATCATGCACCTTGATTCATGTGACATGCGACTGTTAAGTGCAAAATAAATGCCTCAATTTTTGCGTTAATGCGCCAACATCGCTCAAACTTTCAAAAAGATTGTTTGTTCATGATCACATTGGTTTACCCCTTTTTTTGGTAGTTCAACAACCTCATTTTTCGCTTAAAAACTTATACTGTATATATGAGGATGGAAAGGAAAGAGGGAGAGTAGGCCCCTTATAGAGAGCTTAGTCATATTTTAAGGGGGTGGCTTATCGCACAAGCGTCCATGACATAAGGGTGCATGGGTGCTCACGCGGGTAAATGTGTTTGTGCTCGCCCGCAGTAATAGAACAAGCACGCACGTGCGAGCAGTTATAGATCTGGTGCGCCCCTAGTGGTTGTGTTTCTCAAGAACATAAACGCGTATGCGGGTGGGTTTAGTACGAGTGTGCGACTAGCGGTACATAGGTATATGTGCTCACCCATGACTAAGAAAAAAAGCAAACATATGTATGCCCAAACAAAGATAACGTTTATGATCGATCATAAAAATGACCTTGGATGCGCTAAAATCAATCGAGAATCGAATTAAAACCAATTTAGATTTTTTTTCCTATTGAGTAAAAAACCAGAACTTACAAGTCTTAGTCTTGGTTTCTTAGCGACCATCTTGCTAGAGTTGTTACTTGGTCAAGAGGATCTTATTTTAATTATCCTATTTTTTGATGGGCTCATCTTTGGACTAATATGATATGTTCTCAAATGTTGATCCTCAAAATTATGCTAGGTATCGTAAATTATACCAATTCTTAATGTTATTATTATTATTATTATTATTATTATTATTATTATTATTATTATTATTATTATCATTATTCACACACCCACCGACACTCTAAACAGTTACCAACACTCCGATCAGGTCAGATGCCTGCTACGCTTCTACTAGAACAATCTTACATTTGTCCAATTCTTAATGTAGTTGTAGATCATATTGAAATACCTATAGTAAAGTTGGAAGAGATTCGATTCGACCCTAACTTGTGACCCAACCGTAGGACTTGTACCTGTAAGACTTGAGAGGACGGGATCATAAGTCATGGCTGTTGAGTTTGTCTAGATCCGACCTGAAAACTACCCTAGTGGTGATCACCAAGTATGTTTTATTTTCTTGTAGTGGTATGTGTGCATGTCGTGTGTGTCGTGTCTGTGTGTGTGCATGTCATGTATGTCGTATCGTGTCTGTGGCAGCATGTTAGGAGGAGGGAGTTAGGGTTAGAGTTTACCTGCCTTGGTCGGAGTCGGGTCGGGGTCGTCGGGGCTGGAGCAGCGGTGGAGTCGGGTTGGCGTCGGAGTCGGGTCGACGTCGACAGGGGGAATCAACGGTGGAGGGGGGATGCCGGAGGAACGGGGGTCACCGCAGGGAATGGGGTCACCGCAGGGAGGGGGTAGCCGGAGGGAGGGGCCGCCGGAGGGAGGGGGTCCCCGGAGAGGAGAGAGAAAGGGGAAGAGAAATTTGGGGAGCAGAAGATCGAAAATTTTGGATGAAAAAAAATAAAAGATCGATCGGGTGGAACCCTATATGAAATATTTTAGCGACATCCACAAAGGACGTCGCTAAACATCGTTATTCAATAAAAATCTGGCGACGTCCCTAATATGGAGTCGCAAAACGTCGCTGAGTTAAACAAAACAGCGACGTTTTGTGACTAGACCGCGACATCAGCTTTCTAAAGCATAATGTGTGGCGCTAACGGTCGCTAAACGTCGCTGATTGTGACGTTCAGTGACATTTTTATATAACGTCGCTAAATATACAAATATTACCAACGTATATGACTGGCATTGCTATATTCGTCGCCAATATGACTTATTTTGGTAGTGAGAACTCACCCTCTACATCTATATATATATACCACACTAAAACATATATATATAGACACACACATCATTCAAATATATATGTATCAAGACACACAATCAATACAACATAACCAACACACAACAAAATATATATACATGAATATATATTAAGATACTTTATGATACATGAAAGAAAATGTAAAGTCACGCAAGAACACATCTCTAACATATAAAAATATGAGATTAAAACATGTATTAAATCATTCAAACATAAAGACAAACACAAGTGTGTCCAATATTGGGGTTTTCCACATGGACACAACAACACATCAAGGACACTCTTAAATGTCTCTAAATGGACACAAATGGAGACACAACCATGGAGGTGATTCCAATGGGTTCAAAACATTCCTAAGTGCATGAGAGTTTGATTTAGAGGGTAGATTTTACCTTCCGGGAGGTAAAATCTCAAAGAACTCCTTCCGATACAGTACCGACAAGAAAGGATCTCCAAAAGGACACGAACCAATGCAAACTTCTTCCAAACTTGGCTAGCACCTTCTCTTGCTAGAGTAGAGAAGAAATGAAGAAGATTGGATGGAGGAATGGATTGATTTGGGGGTAAAATCAATGGAGTCTCTTCTCAAATTTGGGGAAGAACTCAAGAAAGAGAAATTTGTGGCTAAGAACAAAATGAGATGACTCACCCCCTCTCCTTTCATGGCCGGCCACAATGGCTAGGTATCCCCATTTTGGTGAAGTCTAAAATGCCCTCCATTAGCTCCTACTGGTTCAACTTAAATTAGGTTTTGGTTTGAGGCTAAATTAGACTAGTTTGAGTCTCTAATCAACCCAACCTAGTCATGAATATTTAGTCTAACCGTACTAACTTAAATATTGTCATGTGGGCCATGTCTAACGAATGAATGGGTCCCACTAGAGTCAAAGCTACCCCGGGTCTCCGATACAAGTCGGATTGAGTTGAAATTCGAACCCGACTCAAATAACCCCAAAACAATATCATAAATAATAAAAAAATTCAAAATTATTCTAAAGTGGAAATTGACCAAAATACCCCTATTCTTGAAAACTAGGGGTGACAGGATCACCGTTGGATTTTCTAATCCTGACTAGTAACGGCTAGAAATATAGCCATTGGAATCATTGATGTGACCAGATTGGGATCATTGATGGGACATGATCTAACCGTTCAATTTTGAACGATAATATTTTGGATTATCCGTCAGATTTTTGTGGGCTTCCATCGGATAATCCAATAGCCCCCAGAAGGTTTTATATGGTCCATTCGGATCATCATGTGGATTTTTGCGGAGATACGTCAGATCTTTTCTTTGTCTGCCCAAAAATGATTATGGTTCAATATCAACCCCAACTTTCGAATTTGCCATCCATTTCTTGTGTCTACAATTATTTCTAAGACTCATTACAAACTCCAGATATACTTAAGCAGGTGCAGACTTCTTTAGATTCTTGAAATTATGATGGCATGGCTTGGCTGTCCGGGTAGCAAAACCCTCGAATACGAAGATGTCGTAGTAAAGTTCAGAGAAATCTTGTGGGAGACCGTCGTCTTTGGCTATCATGATTTCTTCATTGCATATGTCTATGTTGATCTTGCTTATTGGTTTTCTGCAAATATATGTTAGATGAATAATATAATATACATAGTAGCAAGTATGATAAAGATAATGCATATTTGGACTATGGCAAGTTTAAGTATAAATACTATAGTGATAGCATAAATATTATAGATATCACAATATTAAATTTAATCGAATAACCATAATAAAAATATGGTTAGATCATTGGGCTAACCATCTCTCCTTTTTTATTATGGTAACTCGTTAAATTTAAGATATGTATAATAGATAGCATTAATATGTAAAACAATAAGCACATATCACTTAAGGGTATAATTATAAGTGTAAATGCTACCGTGATTACTTGATGATTAGTGATAATATAATGCTAAACTTAATCGAGTTATCATATTCAAAAATATGATACAATCATTGGACTAATAATCTCCCTTTTTTTATTATAGCAAATCGGTTAAGTTTATTATGATAGCATAAATATTAGAGATATCATAATATTAAATTTAATCGAATAACCACAATAAAAAATATGGTTAGATCATTGGGCTAACAATCTCTCCTTTTTTTATTATGACAACTCGTTAAATTTAAGATATGTATAATAGAAACACATAGCATTAATATGTAAAATAATAAGCACATATCACTTAAGGGTATAATTATAAGTGTAAATGCTGTAGTGATTACATGATGATTAGTGATAATATAATGCTAAACTTAATTGAGTTATCATATTCAAAAATATGATACAATCATTGGACTAATAATCTCCTCTTTTTTATTATAGCAAATCGGTTAAGTTTAGTAATGGACGCAATAGATGCATGTATCACTAATATACGAAAGTCATAAGCATATATCATTAAAAGTATAGCACTTAAATTACTTCTACCCCTTTTTAGAAACATATAAATACATACTTAAACTTACTTCTCCCCTTTTGACATGATAAAAAATAAGCTGCCCCATACTAAGAGATAAAATGGGATCAATTAAAGCAAATCACTACAAGAAAAAGGCTTTTTTTACGGTTAATCCTCATCAAGAAAGGGTTATCTTGATGGTTGTGCATCCGTCAAGTAGGCTAGAGTCAAGAAAATTCTTCACTTTTCTTGACGGTTTTTGTAAGGGTTTTTTTGAAGGTTATTAACCGTCATCTAAAAAAATTCTTGACTGTTTTTAGTTGTCAAGAAAAGTAGTTTAAAAAACCGTCAAGATAGTTGAAATTTTTTTTGACTCTGGCCTAGATGACGACTATTAACCGTCAAGAAATCTATTTTTTGACGGGAAGAAACCACCAAGAAAATCTTTTATTTACGGTTAAAATTTGTCCTAGAAAGTCCATTTTTAGGAGAATTTAGTTAATTGTAGGCATTTTATGACCGTCAAGAGAAGCTAAATTTTGTATAGCCAAAATTCTATTTATAATTATATATTATGAATCTAACACACACATAAAATTAATAATCCAGAAGATATATCAAATAACTATAATAACCAATTTTTATATTAACAAATTATTTTGTTCGTACACCACAAACATCCAACACACGTCCAACCCCAAACATCCAACACATGTCTAACCACAAACATATCGAACCAAAGTATGTAGTTTTCGTACATCTTAACAATCCAAAACTAATATTTATACAAGTAAAACCAAAATATATAGCAAATCCGGCCGGAGCACATCCCTCCAAAATTCACAGAACTTTATTTTCCAAGTAGTTCCTGAGAACAAGAGAAATATATTTAATCATTTATGTGCACATGTTTGAACTGATAACTGAGAACAAAATGAAATAACCACAAGGCCTACAATTCAACATATTAAACAAATTCCAGTCTCAAATTGCTCACGAAAAATTACAAAGAGAGCCAATTATAAATATAACATGAAGGTCTACATGCATGTATATAATCAAATCACACTTATTAAGAATCTTCTTTTTATGTATTAGGAAGCAATAGTACACATGATAGAGATGATTGTGTTGGCATACTAAATTGATGTCTGGTGCAAAACAAAGCTGGAACTAGATTAACATATATACAGAGAATTGCATTATCCAAATATCTATCCTAAAACTTCTAAAATCATTCAAACATGATTCCAGAAGAACCATGTCAACTCTGAGAGTATCATCAAAATCAAATGCTTCCTTAGATGGAATATTAATAGGTTTCTTCATTTTTGAAACATGTATTATCTTATAGTTATACCCACCTATTTAAAATTTAATTAACAACAATGTACGAAGACTGTTGTTTTCTTATTGAACAATGAGTGTTACTTAATTTAAAACATATTGGATCATTACCTTATTCATATAAAAGCACTCTATGCTAAATGGCATTCGTTATCCAACACCCATTACTAGTTAAAAGAAACTTAAGAGTGTATCACAAAGCATGATCTTGTATGCCTTAGGCTTAAAGTACCTCCCTTCCTACTTGCCAACTACACTTTGGATCATAAGAACATACAACAAGATAAGAGGTGTTACAGGTTGTCAAATCTTCCACAAGGATTTTGCAGCTTAAAGTTCACCCCACAAGTAATGATACCTTACTTTTTGTACCACAAAATAGTCATAGTTGAATAGCACACTAGGTATTTCTTGTTGGTGGTAGTTTGATGTTTACAATTGTAACAAAGTATTAAATAAATTTACTTTAAACAGAAGGATCATCTATGTTACACGGATACAGTCACATATATTGAAATGGACATGATACAGATACAGGATATGACCATTTTCAAATAGGTACATATGCAGCCCCATTGTTGCAAGAATTTAGACATAGTTATGGGTACAGACACAGTATGGATACGAACATCATTTTCCCTGTCTGTGCAACATAGACCATCATCCATCCTGATGTCGTCTCAAAAATACAATCCAACAACTACTTGTATTCAATAACTTTCAATATATCTTCCTTTTTAACTAGCCATCTTCCACAATTATGTATGACTATGTAATAGTCAGTTTTTATGACAGCAATGTTCAGGATATTAATTCAGGATCAGTGCACAATATCGTCCGTTAAACAAGATAATTAAAAGAATAGAAACCAGAATAAAATAAAGTAATAAAACTCATATCACACTTATTAAGATTCTTTTTATGTATTGTTTCCTCATAATTTATTGATAATTCTTTGGTTTAGCTCATTAAATATAATTCTTGCAAGGTTAAATTCACAAGAAAGCCATCCATTTTGTCCAGTTCTCATGTTAGCCTACATATTATACTAAAAACCATAATCCATCTTAATGTATATCATCAATATATGGTAGACTAGCGGAAGTTCTGGGCATACTTAAAGGTTGCACAAATAGTCCTCCAGTGGACCATATATGTGTCATTATCTTACACATATAAGACAATATTCCCACGACACTCATGTTCGCTAAGGACATATACGACTCATAAGTTCCAAAGGAAACTGAAACCTGATTGAAAATGATTTGGCGTGGCCATGATCTTTCCATATATGACTGAGATATGTGAAACAGAGAAGGTAACATTTCTTTGTAGTGTACCAAACATTGGAAGATAGTTTCATGGTCCAACACACAAATTAAATGCATATTCACTGAAGTAGATGAAGTCTAAAATTACCTGCAAAGATTTGTTAGCTAAGGAACTGCAAAACATATTCCATCCACTTCGTTCGTACTTCATTAAATTCATCAAAAGCATATTCACTTTTTTCATTGAACTATTTGTAAATAGGAAGAAAAAAATTAAAATGGTTTGTACTGTCAAGATATTATATTCTAAATATACATGTTGATTAAGAAAAATATCACCTTGGGATTATGTAAGCTTGGATCAAATGTGATCTTCTTTATATATCTCATAACGTAGTATCCACATCCGACAGAGTCGATTGTACTGGTGCATAGTCATAGAAAATTAAGCAAAGTCCTTACGTATTTGCTTATTTTTTATTTATTAAGAAGAGAAATATATCGTACCTTAATTGTTATCCAATTCAAATTAAAGTGGATAATATTAATTGTCATTATTAAAGCATTTAAGTATTTTAACTATAGTTGTGCCATCCATAAGATGTGGTGCAGATATTCATGCATACCTTGTTACAATCTACTTAAGATCATCATGGATGCAACCCCTCAAAGAATCTAGATAATACGCTCTCATTAGTGACATATCAATGACAACCAAAACCTAATGAAAACTATAAAACCATATAGTACCAAGATCTATACAAGTTATCGAATTAGTGAGAACTTATAGAAGAAAATTAAACAAGAAAACAAGTCGACTTTATTTTTTGAGAGATCAAATTGTTACAAATATGTCGTACTCTTGCATCCTGAGTTCATAAAAGTCTTTTGAACCAGACGAGGACACTAGTCTCGAATTAATGAAGGAAATATTCTCGACAGGATTTAGGTCCTTCAAACCGATGTACAATAACCTATGTACATAGTTTGCAAATTATTTAAATCAACTTATTAATGTAATAACAAAAATTTCAAAAGCAAAGTATTCATGTACGTTATGTATATTTGGATCCAACTAACTGAGAGAGCACGTTTTAATGAAAATTTTGAAATCCTCTTCGACAATACATGCAACTAAGAGGTTATGAAACAATTCGACAAAAAATGGTACCAAAATTGACGTTTTTTTTCAACTATCAATCGTTGTACCAGTTTTGTAAAGCAATCCATTCTGGGCGGATTTTTGAATGACCTTGTAATTCTTATAGAAACCCTTTTAGGAGTTTTAACTTTAGTTGGGGTCTTTGTTTACTTATTGAGAGCTTCCTTGCCACCTTGGATGCCTAAAATACAATACTAGTTCAGAGTAAAAATGCATAAGTTAGAAATAATATGGTATTCATAGAAGAGAAACTTTTTAATAAGTATTGACTACCCCTCTAATTAGAGTAACATAAAGAACTAAATTGTTTGGACAAAGTATGTGATATCCAATAGCATCCTTAACCTTAGTCAGATGGATACCTTAAGGTGGAATAGGAAGCAACGCAGCCCCAATCAATACCATTTTGATGGACACAATAATATTAGGCAGCTTGTATTCCAAAATGGTTCCTTTGGCAACAATATTGTTGACGGAACCCACTGCCAATTGGCAATCTTCTACCTTATTAAAAGAAAGCAAATAGAAAATTGCATGTCCCTTTATTACTTCTATTTTAGTACCATGTGGACTAGGATTTTAAAGAACAAAGAAACTGACTTGTAGTACCGTTGTTTTGTTCTTCTCACAATCAGGTTTTGTTGTAGCAAGAACCATATCTTGATCAGTTTTGAGAGGGGAGTTTACACTTACAACCTTTTCAGAAAAGTTAGAACTGGTATGATCAAAAAAGTTCAAACAATATAATAAAGCGGAAAGACACTTGAAATGGAAGGTATAATGAGTATTGTAGTGGGCAAACTGCAGAATGCAGTGAGCAAACTACAGAATGTATAATGAAAAGTTTAAACAATATAATGTAGCAGCAGTAGCAAATTATAGAATGCCGTGAGCAATGTACAGGCTGGTGCGCCACTAGCAAATGCATGTGTGTGTGTCTGTGTTCAACTACAAGAATTCCTATTATGTATCAGTATGCAGTACATACTATAGAATCTAGGGTGTAGGATACATATGTATCAGCGATCATTCAAAAGCATAACTCGGTGCATTCATGTAAAGAAACTATAATAATAAATGAAACTTAGTCCAAAATTATAAGTTAAGTTCTATACGGGTATGTCCCTGAGATGGTTCTATATCAGCGAATTAGATCCTAGCTACCTAGATATCCTATTATTCCTGTAACTATCATATCCAGTGTAGACATGATAACTTGCCATAGGATTTATGAGAAATAGTGATAATGTACTAATAATTAAAATGTGTCACGACCCGCTCTCAATTTTGGGATACGAGTACGTGGCCAAGTCCAACCTACGCCGCAGCATCGGCGGTAGTACGCTGTCTATGATAACAATGGTCCACAACAAGCACAACACACATATATATCATCCACAACTAAGCCAGTAATAATCACCAAAATATTTAATAGTCTCAATATTGTAAATATAAAAAATCTACTACAACTCAGAAAGTCTCGGGAACAAACCCGGATAGCAGAAAAATAAAATAGACCACTAACTCCATAACTCTAACTACTAACTAATGCGAATTCACAAGGAAGAAAATATGCTAATTCGCATCAGTGCTGGAACCGGGTACGCCAGTGACGTCAGGGTCGCCAACATACTCACCGTAGACCTCGGGGCAAATCTCTTCGTCTAAAGCTGAAAAATAGTTATCCAGTCAGGATTGGAGCAAGATCACCATAACACTACATTACACAATATAGTATACAAGCATGAAGGAAAGATAACAAAATTTTAACTGAAGATAAGTATAGGCAAGACATTGTATGATAAGAAAGTACCTTTGAGACGTGATAACAATATGAAGGTAGACTTTGACATACCACTAAGACATGATGACAATAAAAAGGTAGACTTGACGAAAGAAGAACAATAGACATTAGAGCAACAATAATTAAGTCACGTGTACTGTGTGTTTTAGAATACCAACTTTCAGCATGTAGACGGCTTGGGATATCCGTCAGTCATATGTGTGGTGTATGACTGATATTATGCAATCAATGTATAGGGGGTCTGTATTCAATTCGTTGACCACATGCTTACTTGTCGTATTCCCCCGCCCGACTCACTCACAATACATGTCCACTATGATAAACATTAGCAATACGATAAACTGTAAACAATAGGAAACAATGAGTAAAAGATGAACATGTATATATCCTAACGATTCTAACTCTCGTGCACAATATTAATCATGAGCAATGACAATCATGAACCAAAAGGAAGTAATAGTGAAAAGACGACACGAAGATACATGCATCATAAAATAAAGGAAACATAGGTCATAGTGATACTTGCCTGCTCCGATAGATGATAAAGTCACAACTCAAAATATCGTAGCCTGATCTACCCCGACACAAAAACAATCACAAGTTAGATCAACGATTCCCACTCTAAAAATCCTAGAAAGTGGCTAATAGTTTAAACTAATTAATACTATTTTAATCCTGGAATAAATTATCTAAAATCCTATTTTAACCTACTTAATTCTGAAATAATAATCTACACACGAATATTTGGCCAAAGAAATTCACGGTTCCAAATTCGGGACTCGTGGCACGCAAATCGAGACATACTGTTGACTTAATAGTCAAACATTATGAATTCAAAGTTTGAGTGTGCAACATGATAGATTTCAGCGCCATGAGTGCACTGGAATTGACCGTGCCGCAAAATCATGACTTGGTCAAAAGTTATCGACATTATGGCTAACTATGACCAAATCGATGAACCGTTGACCAAATCTGACTTCTATGAATAAAATAAAATAATAGATGAAACTCTAAATTTCTGGAAAAATTATATGTTTTAGGGCTCTGTGTCAACTTTCCAAAACTTCAAACGGATCGCGAAACGGAGTTCGGGATTGCTCGAAATCTCGAAAACCGTGCGACGTATTGATTTTTGGACAACCGACACTCAAATAATTATTCAGAAATTCGAGATCAAAATACCAGAAAATAAATTATACATTCAGAAACCTAACCTCAATACGCTTCTAACAAAAAAAAACGGCACACCAAAAGGATGTCTAGATCAACGGCAATCGCTCCGCGAAGTCGAAGATCCCAATCAAACTCTCCCACTAAAGCTGCTGAATATAAAATAGGGTTTCGGAATAACCTAAATATACTAATATATATATAGGGTCGGTGGCTGACTTGAGGCGGCAAAGCGGTGCCACGTGGCACGATCGTGTGCGCCCACCGCACTGATCGTGCGGCCTAGAGTAATCCGAGCTCGACTCGGCTTAGGAGTGCCCTTAAGCCGGCTCGGCTTGAATTTGAGGGCGGCTCGGAGACCGAGCCCACAGCCCCACTCGCTGCCACGTGGGCCCGCACCCTCCCGCTTCAGCGGCTGACGGGTGGGCCTCGCCGGCGGCTGACTGGATATTTGTTTTGGAAAATAGGTTTTTAAATGCAGAAAATTAAATAAAAAATCAGGATAAATCCTATAAATTCCAAATAAATGCCAGAAAATTCCTAAAAATTCCTAGAAAAATATAGAAAATATTTTAAGCGTTCTAGAGCCCAAATAAATTCTTTGGCCTCAAAAATACCCTCGGGTGCTCTCATAGAAATTCCTAGAAGCTTAAGAAAATAATGAAACCGCATATAAAAATTATCTAAAAATCTCCTAAAAATCTAAAAAATTCTAAAATGGTGAAATAATATTCTAGGGACTATCTAGAGGCCCCAGAGGCTATATACAACCTAATATCCTTATATCTAACTTATAGACTTAGGTCAAAAATCTTACGATCCCACATCAACATCCTAGCTAATAATTGATTTTAACTAAAATAAAAATAAAAAAAATCTCGAAAATTGAAAATAAATTTTAGGAACCCAAATGCTACAAACTATCCCCCTTAAAAGATTTTTGTCCTCAAAAATCAAAACATCACAAATAGCATAGCATAATACCTAACTCTTACAAGCACTAATTTTTTAATCTAAGTCACGGAGAGATAATGGCTAAGAACATAAGGGAACTAACAACTAACTAAGCATGCATAACGACTAAAACTAAGGAAGGCTCTACGAACTCGGTACTCTCTGCTGTCGATCTCTCGGGTTCGGGGGTAGCAAAAGGGTTAGCTACCCTTTTCCCCTTACGGATCGCACTGTGCCTTATCTCAACCATTGCAAACTAAAAGGAAGGAAAGGATATGGTTAGAACGGTAGATACAAACATATCGAAGAAATCACGGACGGAATCAAGCAGGATGCAAATAAGATACAATAAGATTCTAAGATAAAATAGACTCATAAGGTTAGAAGTCCTATTTGTGGATGATATAACCTCCCAACTTCAAATCTATTCGCAGGCTCGTAGTAGTACAGCTAACTTAAGCACTACCACGAGTTTGCAGTCTTTTGCGAAATTGGACCTGCATGGGCCACCATAAAAACTTGTCACGACCCGCTCCCAAATTTAGGATACGAGTACGTGGCCAAGTCCAGCCTACGCCGCAGCATCGGCGGTAGTACGTTGTCTATGATAACAATGGTCCACAACAAGCACAACACACATATATATCATCCACAACTAAGCCAGTAATAATCACCAAAATATTTAATAGTCTCAATATTGTAAATATGAAAAATCCACTACAACTCAGAAAGTCTCGGGAACAAACCCGGATAGCAGAAAAATAAAATAGACCACTAACTCCATAACTCTAACTACTAACTAATGCGAATCCACAAGGAAGAAAATATGCTAATTCGCATCAGTGCTGGAACCGGGTACGCCAGTGACGTCAGGGTCGCCAACATACTCACCGTAGACCTCGGGGCAAATCTCTTCATCTAAAGCTGAAAAATAGTTATCCAGTCAGGATTGGAGCAAGATCACCATAACACTACATTACACAATATAGTATACAAGCATGAAGGAAAGATAACAAAATTTTAACTGAAGATAAGTATAGGCAAGACATTGTATGATAAGAAAGTACCTTTGAGACGTGATAACAATATGAAGGTAGACTTTGACATATCACTAAGACATGATGACAATAAGAAGGTAGACTTGACGAAAGAAGAACAATAGACATTAGAGCAACAATAATTAAGTCACGTGTACTGTGTGTTTTAGAATACCAACTTTCAGCATGTAGACGGCTTGGGATATCCGTCAGTCATACGTGTGGTGTATGACTGATATTATGCAATCAATGTATAGGGGGTCTGTATTCAATTCGTTGACCACATGCTTACTTGTCGTATTCCCCCGCCCGACTCACTCACAATACATGTCCACTATGATAAACATTAGCAATACGATAAACTGTAAACAATAGGAAACAATGAGTAAAAGATGAACATGTATATATCCTAACGATTCTAACTCTCGTGCACAATATTAATCATGAGCAATGACAATCATGAACCAAAAGGAAGTAATAGTGAAAAGACGACACGAAGATACATGCAGCATAAAATAAAGGAAACATAGGTCATAGTGATACTTGCCTGCTCCGATAGATGATAAAGTCACAACTCAAGACATCGTAGCCCGATCTACCCCGACACAAAAACAATCACAAGTTAGATCAACGATTCCCACTCTAAAAATCCTAGAAAGTGGCTAATAGTTTAAACTAATTAATACTATTTTAATCCTAGAATAAATCATCTAAAATCCTATTTTAACCTATTTAATTCTGAAATAACAATCTACACACGAATATTTGGCCAAAGAAATTCACGGTTCCAAATTCGGGACTCGTGGCACGCAAATTGAGACATACTGTTGACTTAATAGTCAAACATTATGAATTCAAAGTTTGAGTGTGCAACATGATAGATTTCAGCGCCATGAGTGCACTGGAATCGACCGTGCCGCAAAATCATGACTTGGTCAAAAGTTATCGCCATTATGGCTAACTATGACCAAATCGATGAACCGTTGACCAAATCTGACTTCTATGAATAAAATAAAATACTAGATGAAACTCTAAATTTCTGGAAAAATTATATGTTTTAGGCCTCTGTGTCAGCTTTCCAAAACTTCAAACGGATCGCGAAACGGAGTTCGGGATTGCTCGAAATCTCGAAAACTGTGCGACGTGTTGATTTTTGGACAACCGACACTCAAATAATTATTCAGAAATTCGAGATCAAAATACTAGAAAATAAATTATACATTCAGAAACCTAACCTCAATACGCTTCTAACAAAAAAAAACGGTGCACCAAAAGGATGTCTAGATCAACGGCAATCGCTCCGCGAAGTCGAAGATCCCAATCAAACTCTCCCACTAAAGCTGCTGAATATAAAATAGGGTTTCGGAATAACCTAAATATACTAATATATATATAGTGTCGGTGGCTGACTTGAGGCGGCTAAGCGGTGCCACGTGGCACGATCGTGTGCGCCCACCGCACTGATCGTGCGGCCTAGAGTAATCCGAGCTCGACTCGGCTTAGGAGTGCCCTTAAGCCGGCTCGGCTTGAATTTGAGGGCGGCTCGGAGACTGAGCCCACAGCCCCACTCGCTGCCACGTGGGCCCGCACCCTCCCGCTTCAGCGGCTGACGGGTGGGCCCCGCCGGCGGCTGACTGGATATTTGTTTTGGAAAATAGGTTTTTAAATGCAGAAAATTAAATAAAAAATCAGGATAAATCCTATAAATTCCAAATAAATGCCAGAAAATTCCTAAAAATTCCTAGAAAAATATAGAAAATATTTTAAGGGTTCTAGAGCCCAAATAAATTCTTTAGCCTCAAAAATACCCTCGGGTGCTCTCATAGAAATTCCTAGAAGCTTAAGAAAATAATGAAACCGCATATAAAAATTATCTAAAAATCTCCTAAAAATCTAAGAAATTCTAAAATGGTGAAATAATATTCTAGGGACTATCTAGAGGCCCCAGAGGCTATATACAACCTAATATCCTTATATCTAACTTATAGACTTAGGTCAAAAATCTTACGATCCCACATCAACATCCTAGCTAATAATTGATTTTAACTAAAATAAAAATAAAAAAAATCTCCAAAATTGAAAATAAATTCTAGGAACCCAAATGCTACAAAATGTAAAAATATGTGGGAAGAGTTGTCATTGTTATTTTAAACATTAATCTAAGAATAAAGTAGTATCAGTCGAGATCGATTAGGTGTGTCATGTCCTGATCCGATATCGACTGATACCAATATGGTGAATCCGTCCTGATCTAGAAATAACTAAGAACATGTAATCAAAAAACAAGTTAAGAAATACCACAAGCGGCAAGTTGAAAATCAACAAAAATACTATATTTTCATGTTTCAGAAAGCTCCTAACATGATGAAATTCTTTTTATAAGAAGTTGATTATTAAAGATTTGTATTGTTGGGGTATTGAATGTTGCATAAATATTGATGTTATCGATTGAGCAACTAAAGCTAGAAAATGGGATGAAATAAACCTGGTTCATAATCTTTGTCCTCTGCGATCCTTCCGAAGCATAACATGGTGCATTTATGGTAGGGATTGGAGGAATTGATACAGTTCCAACCTTATCCGGAAAGATAGAATCGGTATCTGATAACGACGTAGCACAGAGACCTTATGAAATTAAGTTACTTACCATCTTTTTTTTTCCTCTCAATCTCATCAAGCAACTTTTTTTCTCCTCCTCCCAATTGTTGGGAGCGCAGAAGCGTTTGCCAACCCATCTGATCAAACCAACCCTCGTCTAACGGACCCCAAGCATAGATAAAGACAAGTATATGGAGGTGATTACGTCACCTTGACAAATCTCAACCTTTATACTTAGATAAAAATTACATGATTGACAAAAACTAATGTTGAACCCTTTTTTCTAATAGGTTCAACTCCCTCACTACTCTTAAAGAAAAAATAGAAGATTATAATTGAGATCACTTATCAACCCATAGCAATCTCTGTAACAAAGTTGACTACTCGTTGATTAGATCTCCTTCCTCCTTTTGTCTCGATGGTGAAGTCCAAAGAGGAAAGCATGAGCATTCTCTTAGATTTCTTGTGGACGAACACCTCGAATCTCTACTTTTGTGTTTTACTTTGTGCCTCCACCCTTACTTCATATATATAGGATGATAAAAATCATATTCCTGGTCATAATAGGATTTTCTAAATAGGAATAAAATAGGAATTCTATTATACCTAAAATTTTCTATCAAAATCCTATTTTAGATCATAATAGGATTTCCTAAAATAAGAATCAGATTATATCTAAAATAGCACAACACCAATTATGTACATGCAAATCTAATCAAATCAAATATTCAACTAGAGTTGGATTCCACAAATTTGTTGTTACCAAATCTAGACTTGTCACGACCCGCACCCATTTTTTTTTGATACGAGACGTGTCCAAGTCAGCCTACGCCGCAGAGTCGATGGTAGAACGCTGTCACAGCCATGATGATCAAAATAAAACAATGCTCATTCACAAAACTAATTTAACTTACAATATTCACAAGTTTTATATTTGCAGAAAATATAAACTCGTACAAATATTGGAATGACTACAACTCATCTATCTAGCTAGTCTCTAGGCCTTTCGTCTGCAAGTACACCCGTAACTCCCCATGCTAAGTGAATCCACGGCTAACCTAAAAAATATTGGTTTCCAGTCAGGAATGGAACGAGTACAATTTACTGAATGCAGTTTCAATAATTGAAAATGACTATACGACAGAGATTAGCCTTTAGACATATGATTTGAAAATAAACACAGACAGACAAATAAAAATAAACAAAGGAAAAACAGTAAATAAACATAAGACAATACTCACCGACTGACTGACTGAAGTACCTTTGATATGTGACCGGTCTCGGGACAATTATGCGACACGGTCTACACTGTATAAAGTTACACGGTCTACACTGTATAAAGTTATACGGTCTATACTGTATAAAATAATAATAAAACACTGTCTACACTGTATAAAGCAATAATAAATCACAGTTTACACGGTCTAATGCAAGAATATATCACGGTCTACACGGTCTAATGAAAGAATAAATCACGGTCTACACGGTCTAAAGTCAGATCACACATCGTTGGTACTTCACCCTCCCGACACAACAAGGAACAAAATCAACATAAAACTGAAATCATATATATATCGACTAAACACTGATGTATAGTAAAAATCAATACTGAAAACAAACAATAAACTGTACTCACCTGTGGTCCTTTGCTGGTAAAACCGATAATCCAAACTACTCAGTGTGCCACAATGGTCAAAACCCATACAACATCTTCCGGATGCTGAAATAAATATTATCAATGTTCTCAGAATAGTCAAAATAGCTAGAATTGCTTGTCCTTAAGTCCAATTCTGAACACAGGGGTAAAACGGTAATTTTGGATCAAAACGGTGTCCGCCGTTGGACCCGCTTTGTACCGAAAAGTGTGCCAGAGTCAATGGTCTCTAAAGTTGTTAAATTACATGTCTACGAATTTATTTTGATGATACGAACCCAACCGTATGTCCAAAGTTGGATTCCGGCAGGCCGTGCACAAAATCGCCCGTTGAGTTGGATCGTGGGGCCCGCAAAACGGTGATCCGATCAACTGTCTCAGAATTGGACCAAACTTGGTATACAGGACCAAAAAAATAATACAGACCTGTTGGCGCAAGTTTTGTCTCGATCTAACGAATGTGCACAAAGTAATTGAGAAATTTGCACAGAGGTCGATACGGTGAATTTTGACGGATACACATCAAATTCGTCGCGCACACGCGACCAATTTGAATTCCGTCAAAGCCCACACGTCCACGAAGCCGTTATGGACCTTTCGATGCTTTCAGTTTGTGACCACGTCGCCCGGATTGGCGGGACACACGTTGTATCAAAGGTTTTTCTATATTTTTAATATTTTGAAAACAGGTTTTCGTCAAGCTTTGAAACGGTTTTAACATAGATTTAATAGATGAAAAATAAAAGTAAAAGAGAGGTTTCGAACTCGTATAGGTTGTCTATAACTGCCTTCAATTAGATTTCTAAATATTGCTACGGCTTGGCGGCAATTTGCCTTCCAATATGGGGTTGGGACCAATGTTCTGTCCTATTTTCAAACAGGTTTTTCGGCAACTTTGGGCACGATTTACGATGCGTACGGTAGAACTTAAATCGAAATAAATGAAGGGATTTGGAGAGGGTCATGTTGGAAACATACCAGATCGAACGGTTCGTGAAACGACCCATTATCCGCGACGAAAAATCGCTGCGAAGGCAGCCCCTTCGCAGAGCTGCTGCTGTCATATTCTGTGAGCGCGTGCGCGTTGGCACTGCCATGGTCACTTCGGCCAGCTGGCGGTGGCCCTTGGCGGCGCACGCGGCTAGGGGTGCTGCCCAGGAAAGAGGAAGGCTGGCGTGGGATAGGGTTTGATGGTTGTCGATGGAAACTCCTCCCCTTCGTGCGTATATAAGAGAGGGGTCGGGAATTCCTCTCTCTCGGTTTGGGCCTGGGGCTCATACGCGGTCTGGGCTTTTTGGCTGAGCAGGGCTAGGGACTGGGAGCTTATGTTCGGGTCTGTGGGATGTTTGGGATGGTTTGGGCCGCTTTAGTTGTTGTTTCCTATTCTTCATTTCTTTGGTTTTGATTTCCTTTTTTTTCTTTTTCTTTTATTATACTTATATATATATTTATATATATATTTTTTTTTCTTTTTCTTTTATTATACTTATATATATATATATATATATATATATATATATATATATATTTTATATACTCATATATTAACTTATATAATAAATCTCCATAAAATTTAAATAAATATTTTTTTAAAAATATAAATGTCAATATTATCTATTCTTAGAATAGAGCCTATAAATATGAATATATATAACATTTATTTGACAAAATAATATAACCAATTTTAATAAAATAATATTATATAGTAATAACCTCAATAAAATAATAATAAATATAACAAAATTCAATAAAACAGTAATGGTGTATATATACCATTATGCGCAGTCTAATAATCCTAAAATGCACAAAGACCCATTTTATACAAGTGTCGTTGAATATCAAATAATAATAATATTTATAATATTTAATTATGAATACTTAGAAATATTTATTAAATCGTTAAAACGGAAAACCATCCACTCACCAAAATACATCAACACGCATGTCATCGGACGTGCCGCATGACTACATGGGCTTGGCCTCAGTTCGGGTCCAGTCCGGGCTAAAATGGTATAACCGGTTTCCCTAAAACTCAATAATATAAATAATAAATAAATAAATCTTCGGTAAGGGTTAAGTCGCAACTTGGCCTGGTTTTCCTAGTTAGGACATCATTATGGCTCAGCCTTCCCTACCAGGACTAATACATTAGTCAAAGCACGCCATTGCACTATCCATGCCACGATTTCTAGTCACTGTGTACACCAAAACTCCATCATGGCTAAAATCATCTATCGTAATAATTAACTAAATAATTATTTATAAAAATTCTAAAAATCACCATTTAATTCAAATAAATAAATAAATAAAATATTTTATCACAATTCTGGAAAGAGGGGCTACAAGACTGGACTCCAGTAATCTTCTCCTCTAATCTAACGAGAGGTTATTGACCCCATGGGTCCTCAACTGGACTCCATATTGTTTCAACATAAAGTCTAGAAACATGGAATCTTTTGTATTATTGTAAAAAAATAGTACCACAAGAATCTTTAACAAGAATTCTAAGTATAATAGAATCTGGGGATTAGGGCGACGGAGACGACTTCTATACTCCATTAACGATCAGATACAAAATTGGTGAAGCTTGGTGGTTGATGAACTCTCTGTAGCAAGGGGGAACTTTATCACTGAAAGCTCTCTCTCTCTCTCTCTCTGAAAGTTCTTAGCAAAGATGTAGCATATGTAGACTCTCTCTGTCTTTGTGTGTGTATGCGAGGATGTAATTGTCCGCTATTTACAGCTTTTCTTCACTGGAACAACTATGTGCGTATGTACAGAAAATACACTATCTTCTTTTGCAGAGACGCATGAAACTGGATATGTGCATGATTCTTAGGGGTTAGTGGGGAGTAAATGTGTTCGAGAATTACGTATAGCTTTCCACGTGTTTTGAAATATGTTGTACGAAATACTGCCATATCAGCATACGGTCTATTTATTGTGGAATAGGTATGCGTTAAATAACTTTAGACGCGTAGTATTTGACTGCTTACTGCAAATAATATCTTCATAGAACAACTATGTGCCAAATGATCAATTGAACGCATAGCTTTATACTGCAAACAATTATTCTGGAAGTAGTCGCATAAGACTGCTCTTTTTACAGCTGTTAAAATATGCCGACATAATCACTGACGTCTTTCTCGTAATCTGAACATTGTACAGTGTCCAAGGTTTATCTTTTCATATATATGAGACAAAAAAAGTCATGCGTCAAACGGACCATGCGTCTCTCAGACTCATCTTCGACCATGTGTTATCAGAAGCTGATAGTGTCACGCCCCAGAACCAGAATACTGACAAGTAGGGACGGACCAGGCCAGCTATATATACCGAAGTACTCCAATACTCCGAAATAACGTATAAGTTGTATAGATGGGGGTCACTGCTACAAACCAACAGTCAATCCTAGGTCGCATAATCCTAGATAATCTCATTCTCAAGCAAGAAATAAGGTACAAAAATATAATCATCAGGCATATAAGACAGTAAAGCGTCCTAAACTATAATATATAGATGATCATGAAGGTAGCAATACAAAATGAAGAACTAGCAAGACTAAGCAATACATGATCAACTCTAGCTGCAGTCTAGATATATATCATCATGTCTAAGCCCGTAGGCCAAAAGTCGTCCAAAACACGAGCTAAACACGTGCTCGGTGGCTAAACGCCTCAAAAGAATATGTACAGAAAAGAGTGGGTAAGAGAAAGAACACCCATTCAAACCCCCTGGTGCTTCGGCTAGTCACCATCGAGTGGATGGTCCGAAAGATCTTCGGGCTCATCAACTAAATATGGTCAATACGAAACTAGTGGGGTCAGACCCTCAATAGCAAGTACCACAAAGAAAGCCAAACTATAAACTAAAATCAGCATACAATTCATAATATCTCTAACATAAAGCAGTAAAAGAGACTAGAATAATAATATGGTACCACAGTATATACGAAAGGAAACTGGAAACATGTAAGGAAATGGTAAGTAAATATGTAGAATAAACGGGGCATGTGAACATGTGGTGAAGCCGAGCATGTAGTAGGAAGATTAATATATAAGGAATGATGGAAGCTAAGTACTGCAAATAAGATAAACTGGAGAAAGACTAGACTAGACAGAAATGGACTCCATCCATCAATCACGGCCAAGCAATGAGTACGGCTTGATACTTTAGCTAACTAGGGTTGTCATAATCCTAATTACTAACATATGTAAGTTTGAGAAATCTAATTCTAGTTATCTGCCTTGCAGACTACCCGATTGATCCAGGCCAAATGAAAAACAAGTATAGCAGACACACTGCAGTAAGATACATGTGTCCTAAAGAACTGTCCCACTCGACGATGTGCTGAAAGAGTGCTCATCATAACATATATATCCAAATCCATAATATATATATATATATATATATATATATAAGACCGGGAAACAAGGGGTGCAGGTAACCGGAAAAGTCTCACCTTCCAATGATCTAGATAATCAAGCTAGTTGTATAGTTCCTAACATATTCATTTAGGATTCTGGGTGTGGAATTCCGAAGAATCCATCCTAGACATGAGACATGCAAGACTAAACAAAGCAAGCAAGATTGTGTACTATAACAAGCCACAACAAGACATGACAATATCAAGGCAAGAATGCGCTATGACGAGCCACTATCAAGGAGCTGGACATGTACTAGAAACAAGAGTGTGTCATGACAGGCCACTATCAAATAATGTAGGAAAAGAAAACATATACTAGAGTGCACCACGATAGGTCACTGTCAAAGAACTAGACATGAACATGTGTCGGGTCGAACCAAGCACAACAAAGCAACATAGTAGACTAGCATAGCATGTACTTTAGAGCAATATGTAAGAAGAATTCAGGAATTTAATCAAAATTAGAGTTTATACAACTTGGGTACTGGAATGGAATTTTGGCGTTACATGTCGGTATACCGGCGGTATGCCGATTATCTTCACAGCAACTCTCAAGTAAAAATATAGGCTCGCAATCGGAATTCCAGCGGTACACATCGGTATACCGACAGTATGTCGATTATCTTCATAGAAACTATCAATTTAACATATATCACAATATCGGTATTCCGTTGGTACATATCGGTATACCGGCGGTATGTCGATTCTAGCCGAGAGGCAATACTAAAGGCTAGAAACGAGTCCCAGAAACCAAAACTCATCCCGGAAGTTGTTAAAACCAGTATAATCATGAAAACAATAATAGAGGAAGGTCGTACCTAGCATGTATACTAAGTCTCATGGCAATCACTCAGGTATCGTTTTCGATACGGAGTTTTCCTACTAGAAAAAGTAAAGGGACATAGCAAATAACGAAAGCCCAGCTCAGACCAAATTTTCGGAACGGACAAAATGACCATTTTCATGAGAGAAACATATTTAGTAAAGCAAGTAGTAGAAATTACTGGACTACCAACGCAATGTAAAAGAAAAACCACCACAAAGCAATAAGGACGTCCAGTAATTCAGTAAGATGTACTTGCCTAATAAAGCTCCAAGTCTAAACTTCAAATCCACCACCAAGAGGGGTTCAGAATCCACACTTTGAGGTCTCGGGACCAAGCTCCAAGCTCTCGAGGAATATAAAGTGGAAACGAGAAGAAATAAAGAGTGGAGAGAGAAAGTAAAAAGAGAAAATGAAAGGAAATCAAATCATATATATAGAGAGGGTGAATTAATTATGACCGTCCGATCGCGATCCGCGACTCGATCAAAATTAATCTCAACCGTTCAGAAGAAAACCAAGAAACCAATAGATAATAGAATGTATCAATACTATTCATCAAAATATCTAAACACTATTCATGGAAATATCTAAATAAAAATATCTCGAAACAAAAATATCTCTAAAGTGGAAATCTTGTCCGAACGGCTGCCGTCGGAATAGATCGGTATGTCGGTCTCACAGAAAAGTCTCAAAAATTAAGTTTTCTTCCGGTTCTTCGGAATCCAAGAAAATGCAGAATTTAGTATAAATTATGCATCTGTATTCAAATACAAATACTGTGAGACGAGTCTCACAACTATCGCCTCCTTAGAAAAATTTTGTCCTCGGAATTTCCTAAAGGTAATTAAAAACAAGCAAGAAATTCGAGGAAACATGTTATCAAGATCAAGATATGAAACTCATAAATCTTGAAATCCATCTAGAATAATGTAGAAAAAACTCAAAAAATAATAATTAAACATACCGAAGCAACATCACATATTCCTATAATCATATTCAAACAAAAGGTAGAATCATAGATGTACGAATAAATATACCTCATGAGTCAAACAGATACGGGTAATGGGCACTGATATCATCCTCGTACTCCCAAGTTGACTCGCCCGGTGAGTGACGATCCCAATAAATATGAACTAGTCGGATAGTCTAGTTCTTAAGAATCTTCTCCCTCCGATCCAAAATGGATACGGGCCTCTCCTCATACGATAGGTCGGTACTAACGACCAGCTCAGAATGATCTAAGATATGGCTCGAATCTGAAACATACCGACGCAACTGAGAAACGTGAAAAACGTCATATACCTCACGTAGAGATGGTAGAAGAGTAAGACGATATGATACATCTCCTACTCGCTCGAGAATATCGAACGGTCCAACAAATCTAGGACTATGCTTTCCCCATGTGCCAAACCTGTTGACTCCACAGGTAGGCAAAATCTGTAGAAATACGTGATTGCTAACAGAGAACTCAAGATGACGTCGATGTTGATCTGCCCAGTGATGCTGCCGATCCTGAGCTACTCTAAGCTGCTCTTTGACGTGCCTGACTACTCCAACTGACTAAGCAATCATCTCTGGACCAAGCATCTGTCTCTCTCTAATGTCATCCTAAACTAGGGGTAACCTACATCTTCTACCATACAAAGCCTCGATGCCATCTGAATGCTCGCCTGGAAACTGTTGTTGTAAGAGAACTCCACCAGATGTAAGTGATCCTCCCAAAAAACACTAAAGTTAAGAGTGCACGATCGAAGCATATCCTCCAAAGTCTGAATCGTACGCTCCGACTGACCATCTATCTGAGGATGTTATGCTGAACTGAAACTCAAACGAGTACCCTAACTCTGCTGAAGACTCTAGCAAAATAAGAAGTAAATCTTGAATCCCGATCTGAGATTATGCTAACTGGCACCCTATGCAGTCTGACAATCTGCCTCATGTATAGCTCGACCAACTGTACTGTAGACTGACCAATCCTGGAAGGTAGGAAGTGGGCAGCTTTCGTGAGTTAATCCACTATAACCCAAATGGCATCTCTACCAGTCGGGGTTCTAGGAAGTCCAATCACGAAGTCCATAGTAATATGATTCCACTTCTACTCCGGAATCGATAAAGGATGAAGAAGTTCGGCCGATCTCTGGTGCTCAGCCTTAACCTGCTGGCAAACTAAGCATCGAGAGACAAACCAAGCTATCTTCCTCTTGATACCATTCCACCAGAAATACTGATGAATATCTCGATAAATTTTTGTCCCTCCTGCATGAACAGAATACAGATAACTGTAGGCCTCCGACATAATCTCATGTCGAATATCTCCACCTGGTACACAAAGATGACTCTTAAATCGGAGTATCCCATTCTCATGGATGCACAACTCTGCTTTGCGCCCTGCCACACACTCTGCTCTGAGCGGCTGAAGCCTGGTATCCCTTGACTGAGCTGCTCTGATTCTCTCTATAATGGTAGACTGAACTTACAAGCCTTCCATCATAGCTGCCTCACTAGGTAGCACTACCTCAATGTCCATCTCCTACAGATCCTCCCGAAGGTGACGCTGCTCCGTCAAGAAATAGACTCCGGGTCTCCTGCTCAAAGCGTCTGCAATGACATTTGCCTTTCTAGGATGATAATAAAGATCAATATTATAATCCTTTAACAACTCAAGCCACCTCCTCTGTCGCATGTTCAAATCTCTCTAGGTGAACACATACCTCAAGCTCTTATAGTCAGTGAAAATCTCTACTCGATCACCATACAGATAATGCCTCCGGAGCTTGAGGGCAAATACAACCGCGGCCAACTCAAGATCGTACATCGGATAGATCTTTTTATGGTCCCGAAGCTGTCGAGACGCATAAGCTATCACTCGACCGTACTGCATAAGGACACAACTAAGTCCCCAGCCTGACGCATCATAATACACCATGAACCTACCTGGTCCGGCGGATAATGTCAGAGTAGGAGCTGAAATCAAACTCTGCTTGAGTTTTTCAAAAGAAATCTGACAAGCATCTGACCACTCAAAGCACATATTCTTACACGTCAGTCATGTCAAGGGTGCGAATATCCTAACAAAGTATGCCATAAACCGTTTGTAGTAGCCTACTAATCCCAGAAAGCTACGTACATCTGAAGCTGTACGAGGCACTGGCCAACACTCGATAGCCTCAACCTTCTTGGGGTCCACCTCAACACCACCTACGGTAATAATATGACCCAAGAAAGAGACTCGATCGAGCCAGAAATTGCACTTGTTGAACTTCACGTAAAGCTGATGGTCCCGAAAAATTTGAAGAACCATGCAAAGATGCTGCTCATGCTCTGCCTCAGTCCGACTATAGACCAAGATATCATCAATAAATACTATCATAAATTGGTCTAAGTAGGACATAAAGATGAGATTCATGAGATCCATGAAGATCACTGGCGCATTGGCCGCTCCGAAAGGCATAACAAGAAACTCCTAATGGCCATATCAAGATCTAAATACCGTCTTGGGTATGTCCTACTCTTTGAATCTGATCTGATGGTACCCAGACCGTAAATCAATCTTCAAAAACACTGCCGCTCTACTAAGTTGGTTGAACAATTCATCTATCCTTCTCCACGGTCACCGCGTTAAGCTGACGATAGTCAATGACCATACGCGATGAACTATCCTTCTTCTTCACAAGAAGGGCTAGAGCTCTCCAAGGCGACCCACTAGGACGAATGAATCTCTTGGTCCTAAGCTCCTCAATAGACTGGTATAGCACCAATAACTCTGAAGGAGATATCCTGTAGACTTTCGCTGACACTGCCTCTGCTTTCGGAACCAAATCAATATAATACTGAATCTCTCGAACTGGAGGCATACCCGGAAGCTCCTTGGAAAATATATCAAAAAACTTGCAAACTACTTTGGGCAACTGAACCTCCTCAGCTACTGCCATCCACATGACCATCGGTGAAGACTCTACCTCACCTCTAGAGAATGAGAACTCCTCCTTATTTGGAACACGAAAGACAACCTTGCCAGTATGGCAATCTATCGAAGCGTGTCGAGTACTCAACCAATCCATAACTAGGACAACATCATAATTGCCTATAGAAAACTCTATCAGCCTAGCGGAAAACTCTCTCCCATACACTATGACTCTACACGAGGCATAGACTCAGTCTACTCCTACTAGACCGTTACCAGTAAGTACATTCAACCTTATAGGTAAAGACTCTGGCTCCAAACTAATATGTATCGTAAATTGTACAGATATAAATGAATATGAAGCACCAGAATCGAATAAAGCTGAACCTGAAAAAGAATGAACGAGAATGGTACCTGCGACTACCTCCCCTGTTGCTAGCGTCTCCTCCATAGAAAGTGTGAAAGCTTGACCCTGAACTATGGTTGCTGGACCCTCTACCTCTGAGCCTGAGCCTAAGCAAACTCTTGTTTTGCTGCTGGAATTATTGAGACTGCGTCGATAATAGCCTCTGGGCCTGCTGCGGCTGAACCGGTACTGGTGCCCTAAACTGCTGAACTGCTGGCTGGAAGGATGCTGATCCAGCCAAACTCCTTCTGGGACACACCCCTATCTTGTGGTCCGGTGCTCCATAAGTTAGGCACAAGCCATGTGCCCTACGGTACTCTGAAAAGACATACCCTTCCTTTCCGTAATGGGAACAACTAACTGAGAAAGATTGTCTTAGCTGCTGAGGATACGACTGAGACGACTGCTGAAAGGAAGCCGTCGGAGCCGGTCCCCTCGGAGATCCAATCATCAAAGCTCGAACTACTGGAGGTGGTACTGACGACTGGGAGGAAGATCCCCTCTGAATGTGAGGCCTCTTCTGTCCTCCGACTCCATCAACGATCCCCTGTGAGGTGTACTCATGCCTCCTCACCGCCTTCATCATTGCATCAAAAGTCTGGAATTTATGCTACTCAACTGCCAGTATGACCTCCAGATGAAGTCCCTGTTGGAACCTCCTCGCCCGATCCAACTCGATTGCCACTAAGGAAGGGGCAAACCGACTAAGCCTGCTAAACTCTGCCGTATAGTCGTCGATGGTCCTGCTCATCTATCGCAGGCCAATGAACCTATGTTGCAGATCATAACGTGATACCTCGTTAAAATAATAAGTCTGTAACCTCTCGCTAAAATCTGCCCAAGCTATCGACGCTGCTAGAGACACCTCATGCCCACCAGTCGTGAGCCAAATCCAAGAGCTATAACCTGATAACTGCCACACGCTCCCTAGCCGGAATCCCTACCGCCTCCATAATGGCATCAGTATTCTAAAGCCATACATTAGACACAATCTTAATCTTTATACCATAGAAGTACGGGGGATGAAGACGTCTGAAGCTGCTCGTAGAATTATAGACCTGAGCACCACCCCTCTCCTAAGTCGTCTGGACAGAATGGGTGAGAACATCGCTCTGACGCTGCTACGACGTCGTAAAATCTCTTAAAATATTCACCAGTGCTCGAACAACACCCTCTGGCTGTTCTAGCTGAACTGATACTGCTAGCTGAACAGGCAAAACTGGCAACTCTGCCCTCCGATCTACTCTATACTCTGCCCTTGAATGTTGAGGCTGAGTCTCTCGAACGGGTAGAACTGGCAAAAGCTGAGTCGCTATAGCTGGAATTCGAACAAGCTGATCGGAAGGACCAGGAACAGTTCTTCCTGAACGTTTAAGGATACAAGGATCAGGTCGAGGGAATAGGAAAGATCAACGATCAAAGCAGATATCAGGTCAAATGTCAAAGGTAAAGAGTAATATGAAGGATATCAATGAGAAAGAATTTGTGACTGAGATAATTGCCAGCAACCCCCACATATCTGATAAATCAGACCTACATGGACCACCACTAAAACCTATGTCTTACCCCATGTAACTCCTATTCCCAAAATTTTCAAATTTTAATTAGTTACTGTGTTATATTTTGTTTTGTTTTCTTTTTCGTTAGAACATGTCTGGAAATAAATTATCTTTGAGAAATATAAATATCGTATGTTATTTCAAAACCAGTTAACAATTTATGGTGTGAAAGCGTTAGTTGGTTTTAATAAAAATAATAATTATTTTGTACTCATTAAATTGCTTTACAAAATATTTGGACTTCCTAAATATTGATTTCGAAATTAGTTTTATAATTATAAATATTTCGTATAATTTTAATAAAAAAAATATATAAGTCTTGAATTATTTATTTCTTTGGTTAGAAGATATACCATTTAGTTGGATAAAAGCTAAATATTATTTTCAAGTTATTGTATTGATCACTTAATTTATTTAGATTTTAAATGAATTACTTGATAGTAAGAAATATGCGATTTAAAATATTTCGATAGATAGTCAATATTATTTTAAACTAAATATTATTATTTATTAATAGATTATGGCAAGGTTTAAATGCATGTGGCTAAATTATTGATAATATCGAATATCAATTTAAATTGTGACTAGATTAATTTATGTTTAAAGGTTATTATTTGATTTGAGTAATTTAAATTGTTGATAAGCATTAGGTGCTACTTCAAATTATTGTCGTTACCAAGAATCCTATCTAGATAGGATTAACTATGTTTTAGATAACTATTTGTTTTAAACAAAAGGAAAGCAATTAAAGGCTTGGAATTTATAACTAAAGATAAGCTTGAAGGTTTAGCTAAATATCTAGTTAACCCCTTCCCGCTACTAATCGACTAGGCAATATACGATATTTTATATTTTATATATTCCTCCGCAGGTTCTCTGCTCATATTAAATAGGATAAGTCTCTCCAACTGCTCCTTGTATCTCCTCATCGACTACCATACATCTATAACATAGAGAATAGAGGAGAACCTTTCTCTCGTCTATTCTAACCTCTCCCTGGACAACCATCTCAGCCACCTTCGTTGACTCGCATAGTCTTTCTTTCACCACCACCAACGTACAGCCAATACTAATAATAGGTGTCGAAGTATCCGTGTCCACCACCACAATCATTATGTCTAGCCTCGAGTCCGACTCTGGGCATCCATATCCGTGTCCTTATCCCGAAATTCACAGCAGTACACATTCACGTGTCCGAATCAGAAAAAGAATACCGAAGTAAATAACAGACTGCACGCAATCCCATATTCTTTCTCCGTCGCCGTACGGAAGAACACCGAGCGAGCACCCTGGTGAAGACCTCTTCCATGATCGCTCCTCGAGCGTGATCGGACGTGCCCTACCATCGTTGTCTGAACCCATCGTATGGTTCTCCGCTGCCTGCCCAGTGGCCATCCCAGCCAGTGCACTGTCGGTGCTGTACTGCAGATTCTGCCCAGACCCGCGACCGTGCCACTTATCCCTTGCCCCGCGTCCCCGACGGCTGTGCTTTCCGTACCGGCACAGACCGTCTACCGTAGATCTGGTCCACCCACACCCAACTACCTGATCTGCCGAGGCCGTGAGAACTCACCCGACTCCCCGCGTCGATCTCTTCGGCGCGCGTGCGCCACTTCTCCATCGCGACCGAGGAACCGTTGGCAGAGCTTTCTCGCTCGTTGTCCCCGTGCTCGACCTCTCCACGTCGCTGTATCGACCTTTCCTCCCGGTGGTGCCAACAGCCGAGCGACCCTCCACGTTGCTGTCCTCAAGGGTGCCGCTAACCTCGGCGAGGACCGACGCCGACAGGGTAGCACCACTCTTCCCCTCTTGCGCGCCATCGTTCTCCTTCCGCACGAGAAGCCAACGCCGAAGACTCCCTGTCTCGCCCAGTGCCGCCCGGCCGACCTCTCCGTCTCTCCGGACCAACATAGGCGGCGTGGCCAGTTCGTGTCGCCTCAAGCTGGTCGCACGCTCACGCTGAAGTGAAGGTGAGATCCCCTTCTTCTCCTCCTCCTTTTCTTCTTTTCCTGAGAAAATAAGGGATTGCTCTCCCTCTCTCTTTCTTCTTTTGTCTTTAATAAAAAAGGGAGAGAGAGATGTATGACAAGTTTTTCATTGCTAGCAGCAATGAATGTTGTGCTGCTGATTAGTTTTTTTGATGGAATGCAGAGTATTTTATTGAGCTGAAGAGAAATTGTTCTCAGCTATATGAGGAGAATCTATTACAATGGCCTGGGAAATGTTCTCAGGCAGAGTAGAAAAATTTGTAGAAAGATTATTCGTAAGAGCGAATGCAGCTAGCATATGGGCAACATTGTTACCCGATCTCCTGATGAATTGGAAGTCAGGTTGGTTGTCCGGGTCCAAGTCTCTCATCATGGCTGAGACAGTATCTTGGAGTCTCCATGGGATCAGACTTTTGTCCCCATTGATAATCTTGTTTGCAAGGAGAGAATCACCTTCGATGATAACGCGGGGCAATACTCTCTCTCGTGCTAGCAGGATACCCATATGAATGGCAATAATCTTGACTTTCAGAGGGTTGGAGTCGTCATGGGATGCTGGAATAACAGAGGTTTTGCCGGCAATGAATCTTCCATACAAATCTCTAGCTATTGCAGCTGCTGCGATGTGTGAGTTGGAGGTTGCTCCGTCAACATTTATTTTAATGCCTCCTAACTCAGGGGGATCCATCTACCGACTGGATTTGATCGGGGGGACTAGATATCGGCCAAGCTTTCGTTTGGACCATCATTATAACTGTTGTAGATAAATAATGCCTTAGCTGCTATACGATTTGAAGAGGGAGCTATATGGCAGAAGATACAGTCTCCTCTTGCTTTCCAGATGGTCCATAGAAGTGTGGCGCCTAATTTGAGAGCTTCTTTTGCTTGAGGATCACATAGCCAAGAATCAAGCAGCACCGATATGCTATGGTGGTTGTCCGCCCAAAGTCCAATGGGACTAATGAACCAGCTTTCACGTACGATGTCACAGTGAAGAAAAAGATGATCGGGGTCTTCTTTGTGTAGCAGGCAGAACGGACAAAGGGGGTTCCCTTTGCGAGTTCTCTCGAAAATGGTATGCATCAGAGGCAGAGCATTGTTCATCAAACGCCAAATGAACATCTGGATTCTAGGCGATATTTGTTTCAAATTCCATAGGTTGTGCCACTTAGTAACATTGGGTGTGGCTGTTGATGTTGACGGTTGTAGTCTTCGAAGCGATTCATATAGAGATTTGGTGGAGAAGGTTCCATTTTTTGATGGAGTCCAAAGTAGTATATCAGTTCCGTCACCTTCATGTAATGGGATATTTGCAATTGCTCGGGACTCTAGCGGAGTGAATAGTGCTTCGATTATGGGGATGTTCCATGCTCTCTCTTGTGTGTGTATGAGTTCTCGAACAAGTCGAGGTCCATTAGGGGAGGAGGGAGATGACTCTATGACCGGTGAGTTGGGGAATCCAAGGGTCGTTGTAGATATCGATCCATCTGCCCCTGATTTTCCAACAGATATGGTTGGCCATCACATGACGAATCCCCATCATACCTGACCAGGTTGGGGAGGCACGTTTGGTTAAGGGAACCTCCCATATCAATTTATTTTGAAGGTAGATGCCCCGAAGTAGTCGTACCCAGAGAAGATGTGGTTGTTCGATGAAGCGCCAAATCAATTTGCCGAGGAGCGATTTATTAACCCATTCTGGATTTCGGAAACCCAATCCCCCGTCGCACTTTGGTTTTGTGAAGCAGTCCCATCTGAGAAAGTGAAGTCTTCTCTCTGATGACTCATGGCCCCACCAGAAGTCTCGTTGCATCCGGCTCATTCTCTTCACAATGGTACTAGGAATTTTGTATGCAGACATGGTGTACACCGGGATGGATCCCAGAGTCGATTTGATAATCACTGTCCTTCCCGCGTGCGAGAGTGTCTTAGCTTTCCACCCTTGAAGTCTAGAGGCACAACTGTCTATCAACGTTGAGTAGGATGCGTTCCGTTTCTTCGGAAGGAGAATGTGGTGACCCAAGTATTTGTCCGAGTTCATCATGATCGGCATCTGGAATAGTTCAGCAAGTTCTCTTCGGGTTTCTGGGGACACTTTGTTGCTAAAGTGGATAGCAGACTTCATGAAGTTAATTTTTTGTCCCGACCAAGCTTCAAATTTTTGAAGGATTTCCTGGATTGCATATAATGCCAAAGTTTTTGCCAGGCCAAAGATTAATAGATCATCAGCAAATAAAAGATGGGATATTGAGGGCGCATATCGGTTGATTCGGACTCCTCGGAATGTAGTATCACATTCGTATATTTGGAATAGTTGAGATATGGTGTCTGAACAAAGAATAAAGATGTAAGGGGACAAGGGACATCCTTGCCGAATTCCGTGCCTGGGGTAGAAGAATCCTTCTGGGGAGCCATTGATAAGGACGGAGAAAGAGGATGACGTGATACACTCCATGAATAGTCTGTTGGTGTGCCCGGTGATCCCGAATCTATGCAGAGTCTCTCTGATGAATCCCCAATTGAGTCTATCATACGCCTTTGTCATATCGATTTTAAGTGCTATTGAATTTTTTTGACGAGGAAAGGATTTCATGGCATAAAAAACTTCTTGAGCGATGATGATGTTATCCTCAATGTGCCTCCCTGGAATGAAGGCGTTCTGCTGTGGGGAAATGAGTTTGTCCATGAAGGGTCGCAGCCGCTCTGTTAGAATTTTGGAGATAAGTTTGTAGGAAACATTACACAGGGATATCGGCCGATACTCCGAAGGGGTCGACGGAGTTTTAGTCTTCGGGATGAGGACCAGATTTGTGTGGTTCAGTTTGGACAGAATGATCCCCTCGGAGAAGACTTGTTGAACTAGAGTGATTAATTCTTGGCCGACAATGTCCCAGTTTTGTTGATAGAAGATGGCGGGAATCCCGTCTGGCCCGGGAGCTTTGAGTGGCGCCATGCTTCTGAGAGTACGCTCGATTTCGTCTGGTGTAGGAACCCTCCTGAGTTCTTCATTGTCTTCATGGGATATAGGGGATGTAGGTAGTGGAAAGTTCGGGTCCATCGGGTTGGCTTCGACATTCCCGAATAAACTTTTGAAGTGGTTGACGAAAGAAGCGGTGATGAAATCTGGATTCGAAGACCATTCCCCATTCCCATCTTTCATGCAATGGATCTGGTTTCTACGCTTCCGAGTTGTAGCACTTGTGTGAAAATATTTGGTGTTTTTATCCCCCTCTCTGATCCATTGGCATCTGGAGCGCTGCTTCCAATAAGACTCCTCTATTATTAGAAGATCGTTGAGTTCGGATGTTATCAGTTTCTCATCCTGAAGTAATCGATCCGAAGGAGGACTGGATTGGTTGTTGAGTAGCTTTTCCTTCAGTGATTTGATCCGAGAGTTGATGTTGCCAAAGTGGAGTCATCCCCATTGATGGAGCTTATCAAGTGTATGCTGCAGTTTCAGGTGAATAGGGCGTTCGACTCCCTCATTTTTTCTTGCCAAAATTTGGCGAGGGTTTCCAAGAATTCAGCGCTTTTCATCTAGTAAGATTCGAATCTGACTTGACGCTTCATCCTGGGTCGGCCCTTGTTGGTGTTCAGGAGTATAGGCGCGTGGTCGCTATTAATTCTTAGGAGCGTTGAGACAGCAGAGTGAGGGAAGATGTTGCACCAGTTCGTATCTGCCATGGCTCGATCTAGTTGTTCTCGGATGTGGTGGGAAGGTGACCGTCTATTTGACCATGTATAGGCTGGCCCAGAGCATCCTAGGTCGATGAGGCCGTATTGGTCTATCATCTTTGTAAAATTGGACGCGGCAGTACGGTCGAAGCTGCGACCCCCCGCTTTCTCTTCTGATCCCATAATGGCATTGAAGTCGCCGATGGTGCACCAAGGTTCAGTGAAAGAGGCGGTTAGTGACTTGATGGTCTCCCAGAGTTCCAGTCTATCTTTTTTCCTGGGGCAACCATATACGCAAAGAAGTTTCCAAGCAGGCATGGATTGCTTCACTTTTATTGAAAGGAGAATGATGTTCGAGGAGGAGAAGATGATGGAAGCGTCGTGGGAATCATTCCACCCCAGCGAGAGGCCCCCTGTTCGGCCAACTGGAGGCACAGAGTGATGGTTTGGGTATCCTAGCTGTGGGAGAATGCGGGAAGTATAATGAGAAGGAGACATTGTTTCGGAGAGGAAGAGGATGAAAGGTTTTGTGGCGGTAAGGAATGAGCGTAAGGTGCGGACTGTCGAGTCATTCCCCATACCTCGACAGTTCCAGGCTAGAATTAACATTGACCTAGCGGCTGATCAGGGTCAGCCGCTACTGCTATTTCGTTGGGGAGGCATGGAGTTGAGTCTAGGGAGTGCCTTTTTGCTCGTCTCATCTCGGCGGGAGGGGATGACGAGCATTTTCTGTAGTCTGGGGAGTTTGTCTGTGACTTGGGGATAGGCGCTTTGCGAGCCAGTCTCTTCCATGAATACTTGTTGGAGGGAGTTTGGATGATGCATCCCTGTTCTGCGATGATTAGGGACGATGAGTTGGAAATAGGGAGGAGGGAGGACTTGCCGCTTATTTTTCTTGAGAGGTCGACTGCGGCGTCTTCAGTTATGGAGTGTTGATGCCCAAGTAATTCTTCTTTCGAGTTTTCTTAGTATAGTGGCATCCCGTTGAGGTGAATGTCTTGTTCAGCAAAAGAGACATATGTCTCCATCACAATAGTGTGGTCGTTATCCCGGGAATCAATTGATTCGATGATGATTTGATTAAATACCGCACTTTGATTGGTGTTTTGTTGATTTCTGTGCAACTGCTGGGTGTTGATGCTGGGAGGTGGACCAGACTGGCGTTTGTGTGGGGGGATGTATGTCATCACCTGTCAGTTAAGGGGGGCTTCTGTGGAGAGTGGAAAGACTTGTGTTGGAGGGGTATTGTTGTCGTTCGGAATTCAGATGATCTTGCCTTGGAGAATTCGGATGCTGATGTGGGAGGGGGTTGACTGTAGAGGTGCTTTCTCCATTCGTGGTACAGCGTCCCGTTTGGCGTAGGTTGTCCACTTTGTAGTCTTCTTCGTTGATCCTGGGCTGCAACAATTCTGATATTCTTGCTTTTTCAGTAGCAGTCCAGTCTTCATCGATCATAGACGTGATGGTTTCTTTCTCTTTGCATACCGCATAAGAATGACCGACTCTAGCGCAGAAGGTGCATAGCCGGGGGAGACGTTCATATTTCACCACAACCTTCCCTAGTGGTATACCATCGACACTAGTGGAGATTAATTTTTTCAGTGGCTTGGTAATATCGATGAGAACTTTGATGCGGGCAAAGGTTTTCTACTTGAGTACCTCTCCTTTCGAAACAGCCCGAGGCGATCCCAGCGCCTCCGAGATACGGGAGACGGCTTTTGCATTTAAGAATCTTGGGGGTAGTTTATGGAGTTGAATCCATAAGTCGGTGTAGTTGAAGTCGTATTCCTCGGGGAGCTTGCTTGGATCACATCTCTCAACCGCCAAGAGTTTCTCGTTAATACTCCAGGGCACATCTCTAAGGATTCTGTCGACAGTCGCTACGGAGTCCAGTCTTATGATAAAGGAGTTTGCTTCCAGATCCAGATCTGATACTAAGGCTTGGTCCATCAGCTTCCACAGTTTTGTGAGGATGGAGGCGATGGCTGAGTTTGTGAATCGCCGGGAAGAGAATGGTTTAATGGTTAAGGAAGATTTCCAGTGGTCGGCCACCAGGCTCTCCCTAGCCGAGAGGGATATGGTATCGGCTGGCCCTTGAAGCGAGAAGAGTGTCGCCATCTTTTCAATGACGTCTTTGTATGTCGCCATGGATCAGGGAGAACTAGTTTTGAGTAGGCGATTGGTTATGGAGGAGAAGATGAAGGTTGGTAGGAGATGTTGACGGAGTAGGTTGCGGACGTGGGAAGGGGGAGGGGGAAGAAGGGGGGAGGGGGGATAGCAGAGGAGAGGAAAGGCGCAGCAGAGGCGGGGAAGAAGATCAGCGAGAAAGCAAAAAACCCTACCGCATCAGAGCGCCGCTAGGGTTTTTCGGAGAGCAAATCCCAATATTTGCGCTGCTGATTAATGAGGGGTTGTTTTCGAATATCAGTACATCATATGAATACACATGTAGAGTATACATGTACGTATATAAGCCTGTAGTATAATCTTATTTTGGAGAACAACATCTTATAAAAATACATGTACTATTATTAAATAATAATTTCATTTATATCATTACAGTATTATTAGTTATATATTTTCATGTGTTAGCTACCTTCCAATGCAGGCTTAATATTTTTTTTTCAGGCTTAACTGTTAAGACTATGGGTTTTTGCGTATTTTATTTTTTGTAATATATATGTTGGGATGGCTTAACTGTTAAGACTATGGGTTACCAAGCAATTAAGAGTTTGGGCTTAAAACTCTTGGACTATATTTAGTATAGGATGGGCTAATATGTATATAGGTTTATTTTATAAACACTGTTATTTAATTATTTGTATATATATAAATAGTTGGGATTTCTCTATATAAGGTAGGATTTGGGCTTTAAATATGCTTTATATAAATTATATTTTCTAAGATTTACTTTATGTTAAAACGGTATATTTTCTAAAACATGTTTAACAAACAAAATGGGTTGGGGCTTTGGACATTGGGGGGCTTATTTGCTACCCATTATCTATGGGCTTGGGCTTTAGTTTAATAGGCTTTGGCTCTAATGTTATAAACATTTTGAGATATGACAAATGTCGTTTCAACTTTGGGTTAAATATATGTATATTATTATTTTTTATTATTTTGTCTTTCAACTATATGTGTTCAAGTAGTAGACTTATATTGGGGCCTAAAATAATCTTTTGGTATTTTACACCTAATAGTTCTAAATTATTTCTAAATAATGTTTTGAATAGATATTATTTTATGGAGCTATAAATAATTTCTTAGAATTCTATATATTTATTCACAAGTATTTTGATTAAGTAAAAGTATAGTTTTAATATCATCATAGATAAATTTCTGAAATATGTTTATATATTTATGGGGGACAATCCTTAATCAATTTCCTTCTAATTAGAATAGTAAATCCTAAAGTGTGACTAACCGTATCCTCATTTCTTTGGGTCCTTGGACCCCTTCATATCCACCCTAGGCTAACTGGACTGTGCTGGACCCAACAAGATAGTTTGTTTTACAAGCTAAGGACCTCAGGCAAGTGCACTTTCTGATAGCATTTCGATTCATAGTAGTTTATACATTTCATGTTTGTACATATGTCTTGCTGCTTGTTGACACGCTCGTCACACGAAAATTAGTATCATGGATCTCTACTTACTATATTTTGTGATTGTCATGTTTTCGTGTTTCGTGACTTGTTCGAGTCCATGAGTACTAGTCGGGAGGGGAAATATCTTAGTAGACGTGTGAACTACCCCTTATCCATCCCCCGTGTCTTTCGTGGAGAATAGTAGCTGCACGCGACACGTGCAGGGTGCCGAATTTATCCCTAGCCGTTCACATGTCAAAATTGATATTTCAAAACATATAAATAGTTGCCTTTTATTTATTTCCTTGTCTTCTTCACCGCTTGCCATGACATCAGTTACTTTCTAGTTTTCATCTTACATATGTTATTTTTATGTCTTGTGAATTCTATTGTGTTTTTGTATTGTCGTCGGTTTGTGTGCTTGTTCCATTCCTGACTGGAAACCAACATTTTTTAGGTTAGCTGTTGCTTCACTTAGCATTGGAAGATACGGGTGTACTTGCAGACCAAAACCCAAAAATTAGATAAATATGATATCATTTTTATTACTTGCAATAACTTTGTACTTTTCTTTAAATGTAAATCTTGTAATAATTTGTAGATTTGATTTAATAATGTGAATGAGCAATAAATGTTATATTTTTTGATTTTGAGCATCTTGGCCGTGACAGCGTTCTACCGTTGACTCTGCGGCGTAGGCTGGCTTGGACACATCTCGTATCTGAAAAGTGGATGCGGGTCGTGACACCCTAGAACCAGAATACTGGCAAGTAACGGACCAGGCCAACTACGTATACCGAAGTACTCCAGTACTGCGAAATAACGTATAAGCTGTATAGATGGAGGTCACTGCTACAAACCAACAGTCAATCCTAGGTCGCATAATCCTAGATAATCTCACTCTCAAGCAAGAAGTAAGGTACAAAAATATGATCATCAGGCATATAAGACAATAAAGCGTCCCAAACTATAATATATAGATAATCATGAAGCTAGTAATACAAAATAAAGAACTAGCGAGATTAGGTAATACATGATCAACTCTAGCTGCAGTCTAGAAATATATCATCATGTCTAAGCCCGTAGGCCAAAAGTCAAGTCCAAAACAGGAGATAAACACGTGCTCGGTGGCTAAACGCCTCAAAAGAATATGTACAGAAAAGAGTGGATAAGAGAAAGAACACCACCCAAGCCCCCTGGTGCTCCGGGTGGTCACCATCGAGTGGAAGGTCCGGAAGATCCTCTGGCTCCTCAACTAAATCTGGTCAATACAAAATAGTGGGGTCAGACCCCCAATAGCAAGTACCACAAAGGAAGTCAAACTATGAACTAAAACCAGCATATAATTCATAATATCTCTAAAATAAAGTAGTAAAAAGACTAGAATAATATGGTACCACAGTGTATACGAAAGGAAACTGAAAACATGTAAGGAAATAGTAAGTAAATATGTAGAATAAATGGGGCATGTGAGCCTGTGGTAAAAGCCGCGCATGTAGTAGGAGGATTAGTATGTAAGGAATGATGGAAAACTAAGTACTGCAAATAAGATAAACTGGAGAAAGACTAAACTAGATAGGAATGGACTCCATACATCAATCACGGCCAAGCACGAAAAAGAAACACAGTAGACCAGCATAGCATGTACTTTAGAGCAATATGTAAGAAGAATTTAGGAATCCAAATCAAAATTAGAGTTTATACAACTTGGGTACTGGAACGGAATTCCGACGGTACACATCGGTATACCGACGATATGCCGATTATCTTCACAGCAACTCTCAAGTAAAAATATAGGCTTACAATCGGAATTTTGGCGGTACACATCGGTATACCGGCGGTATGCCGATTATCTTCACAGCAACTTTCAAGTTAACATATACCACAATATCGGTATTCAGTCGGTACATATTGGTATACCGACGGTATATCGATTCTGGCCGAGAAGCAATACTAAAGGCTAGAAATGAGTCCCAAAAACCAAAACTCGTTCCGGAAGTTGTTAAAACCAGTACAACCATGAAAACAATACTAGAGGAAGGTCGTACCTAGCATGTATACTTAGTCTTATGGCAATCACTTCGGTATCGTTTTCGAAACAGAGTTTTCCTACAAGAAAAAGTAAATGGAAATAGCAAATAATGAAAGCCTAGCTCAGACCAAATTTCTAGAACGGACAAAATGACCATTTTCATGAGAGAAACATATTTAGTAAAGCAAGTAGTAGAAAGTACTAGACTACCAAGGCAACGTAAAACAAAAACCACCACAAAGCAATAAGGACGTCCAGTAATTTTGTAAGATGTACTTGCCTAATAGAGGTCTGAGCCTAAACTTCAAATCCAGCACCAAGAGGGGTTCAGAAACCACACTCTGAGGTCTCGAGACCAAGCTCCAAGCTCCCGAGGAATACGGAGTAGAAACGAAAAGAAATGAAGAGTGGAAAGAGAAAGTAAAAAGAGAACATGAAAGGAAATCAAATCATATATATAGAGAGAGGGTGAATTAATTATGATCGTCCGATCGCGATCCACGACTCGATCAGAATTAACCTCAATCGTTCAGAAGAAAACTAAGAAACCAATGGATAATAGAATGTATCAACACTATTCATCAAAATATCTAAACACTATTCATGAAAATATCTGAACGAAAATATCTCAAAAAAATATCTCTAAAGTGGAAATCCTGTCCGAACGGCATTCCGTCGGAATAGATCGGTAAACCCGCGGTATGCCGGTCTCACAGAAAATGCTCAAAAATCAAGTTTTCTTCCGGTTCTCCAAAATCCAAGAAAATATAGAATACGATATAAATTATGTATCTGTATTCAAATACAAATACTGTGAGACGAGTCTCACACATAGTGCTTCAGAGATAGCTTTCAATCTGAAATATTTACTTTTTAGGCGCATAAAATATATGCGCCTCTTTTTAGTATTTTTATGCTTCTACAAGACCCCTTCAAAGTTTTTAAAACTTGAACAAGTTTTAAAATACTTTGAACAAGAAGCATAAGAGAAAGGATTTTATCACACAAAGCTTTAGACGCATCAGATCACTTGCCATGCTATCATTGCTTTGACTGAATTCTTCAAAATTTGAACTGTATTTGGGCGGTCATTTCTTACAATCGCTTGGATCGAGGCTAAGTTAACTGTCATCCGCAATTTCAGGGACAAAAAATCATGCGATAGTTAATGATGGATTGATTTCTTCATTAAGAATTAAGTCGCATGACTCTTTGCCGCATAGTAAATCTTCATTCCTATAAAAGGACATATCTTGACCAAACTTGTCATCATCATTTTTCATCAAGCACTTGCTAATTAGCACTCCAGCAAATTCGTGCAAACTTGTGAGCGGATTCAGCATCACTTTGTTGAGAATACTACTCTTTGGTTATGCCAGAAGTCGGCAAAAGGATCGATCTTCAGAAGGTAATCTTTCTTGAAGTATTCTTCATCCCTTCCTCTTTGATTTCTATCGATCACTTCTTTTCACACGAAGTTTTATGGCAAAGATTTCCACTCTGATCATGTTTGAACACAACACAATACTAGAGTGCATAGTTATACTTATAAAAAAATGTTCTATTAAATAGCAAATCAACTACACACATAGATAGGATTATCAACAGCGTGCTACTGAAGAACACTGCTATTATGCAACCCTTAGGCTCATGAAACTTTTATATTTTTCTATGCACCTTTTGATGTTATGCGATGCAACTGTATGATTTTCAAATGAACAATTGATTTCATGCGCCTAACTCCTTCGAACATGTTATATTTTTCAGGATAGTCCTTGGATGACTGGAGCTCAGATGGAGCTTGGAAGGACATCATAATCTTTCTTGTTCGAAGCGATCCAGCATATTACATAAAGGACTTTCGTTGTCCTCAGATCCAGCTAGCTGTCTGCAGCCATCTGACAAGGCTTACAACTAATTGGTTTCACTGTCGTAGCATCTGTGATGAGATTGTGTTTGAGTCCCAATCAAAACACGTCGATGATGAACAGTGTCGATAGTTGGCAGAAATCTTGGAATGTGTGCCGGTCTAATTTTGTATTCTTCTTGTAACGCCCCAGTCCCTAAAAATGTAGGACCAGGGTACGTAAACATGCCAGCTAGGTATCAAGTGAACTTCAGTCCAGCTTGAATACATATAAGCTATGTAAGTCAGATAGTTATATCTCTATATATCTAAGATAATTCTAATCTCAATCCACTGAAGATAAATGTTTCGCAAGACCAAGTATACTAGTGTTGGTCAGGCATTAACACATTGGATCCCACAAAAAATAACAATAAATAATATATAATAAACTGGACCAAACTCTAACAAGCTTATAACAAAGGATAAAGCTTGCAAAAACTAGGCCATGTCAGCAGAATAAAATGACAAAAAATAAGTATAATGCTGGATAAGCAAAGTGAAAATATCAACCAAATGTATACTTGAGTCGAACACAATAATACCACCCGGATCAGCAAACTTTCTCTACAAAAGTGACTGCCTAGAGAGATCACCAGGTCCTCAGGGGACATAGTAAGGTACAAAAATACAATATGCCAAGTGATAGTAATGAATGTACGAAAACATATATAAAAGAGGGGTAACTACAAAAAACCATGTAACACTCCTGATTTTTAAAATTATTTTTTTATTATTTATTTGATATAAATAGAGATTTATGGAATTTTGTAAATATTTTTAATTCAATAGTATTTATTATAGATGACCTTAGCCATAGTTAAGATTTAGAGTACAAGATGACCCAAAATTATGGCACGGAGAGGGTAGTTGAGTGTTTTGACTAGTGTTGTAGCCATGATAGAGAAGGCCGAGCCATAAGTGTGTTCTAATTAGAAAAATCAGTCAAAGTTGCGACTTAACCCAATAGACGATTAATTATTTATTAATTAAATTATTGACTTTTTAGGAGACCCGGTTGTGTTAAACTAGTCAAACTAGACTCGAACCAAGCCCAATCCCATGTAGTCATGCGGTGTGCCCAAAGACGTCCGTGTCGATATATTTTATGTATATATGTCCTATTTTATCTTAATGCTCAACTAAACATATTTTTAAGTTAGTGTTATATATATAGTAAAGATATCCATATTATTTGATATTAAGTGATATTTCCTTAATAGGATAAATACTTTTCTTAATTATCCTTGTGTGCCTATTAAACATTTGCTTATATAATTTTATTATTAATTATAAAGGTTTATATATATATATATATATATATATATATATATATATATATATATATATATATATATATATAAAAGAGGAAGGATAGGCATCCCCGTACTTTTTGCATCCCCATGTTCACATCCGTTAGATGTGCTTTAAGTCATCTAATCTTAACCATTGGTAAATCAACGGTTAAGATTAGATGACTTAAAGCACCATCTAACGGTGTAAATAGGGAGGATGCATGGGAATGCAAAAAGTACGGAGATGTCTATCCTTCCTCATATACATATATATATATATATATATATATATATATATTATATATATATATATATATATATATATATATATATATATATATACCAAAACCCCCCTTTTTATTCATTCAAGACGCAAATGTCGAAGCCTATACAAGTAAGCGCAAAAAGAAAGAAACAACAAGAAAGGAGAGCCGGACAGAACAAAAGGATCATAGGCCCAAAATGACGACGCCTATTGAAAAGCCAAACAAAAAAATGCAAAATTCGAGGAGCTATGAGAGAAAAGAGTTCCAAAAGAGAAGTTGGCTGTGTGAGCAGAAGGATCTGATCTTCCGGCACTGACGGAGTACCTCCCTAATAACCTGGTCGGCTGAGTACTATTGACCTTCGTATCTCGTCTTATTATGATTCTTCCAGAGGACCCACGTAGCGGCCGCCGCGATGATCTAGTGACCGTGGAAAGTAGAGGCCCAACCTGCCAAGAGATCATTGAAGCGCCCACCCCCCTGATGCTGCCCGCAACACTGAGTGAGGACCCTCCAGACCTTGGTCGGTAATTCCCCTTGATAGAAGATATGGTCTATGGTTTCGGTCTGCCGCTCCGAGCAGCAATTACGCGCAGATGCAAGGCTGAACCCAATGGTGTTGAGATTGTCATCAGTAGGCAGCTTCTTGCGAAATGCTCTTCAAATAAGGAAGGACCAATTGTTCGGGATGCAGGTCTACCTGAAGGCCGCAATGGTGGGGGATGGCACCCCAATACCCCGAACCACCCTTCTCGCCGAGCTGACCGAGAAGGATCCCGAAGCTTTGGCTGACCACCTCATCTCATAGGGCTCGGGGCCAAGCCTAAGTTTGTTGTTGCGAATGCACTCTACTACTTCTTCCCTAACCCAATCCCGGATCCGGTTCCAATTCCAGTCATTCCCTGGTTGGTCCCATAAATCTTTGATCTTGATGTGTCCCGGAGCCACCGGGAGGCTGGGGAGCAAGGAGTCTCCTGCCCAACGTTCCAGGAAGGTTAAAGATTCGCCGTTACCTAGTTGGAGCCTAATCACTGGTTTAGCTATGGATTGCCCCGTGAAAATACGTCGCCAAGCTGCAGAAGATCTGCTGTTGGCGATAGCCAGCGATGGGTGAATATGTTTGAAGTACCGGACCTTCATGAATTTAGTCCATAAGTTTTGACTAGAATGTAGCTTCCACCACAACTTCATAGAGAAGACATCCACGATGTGGGAGAGTTTGGTGAATCCTAGACCCCCTCGGCTGTGGGCCTAGCCATGGAGTCCCAACTGGCCCAGTAATGTCTGTCGTGGCCATCACTGTGACCCCAAAAGAAATATATATATATATATATATTTTATATATATATATATATATATATATTAAAAAATGTGTGTGCGTGTGTGTGTGTTATTGTTAGTAGTAGTAATGTTTTATTTTGAGTCATGACAATATTTTAAAATATATATATATATATATATATATATATATATATATATATATATATATATATATATATATATTGTTAAAAAATATATATATATATATATATATATATATATATTGTTAATGTTGTTGTTGTTATTAAATAAAAATATTTATTATTGTTGTTATTTTTATTTCGTTGTTATATATATATATATATATATATATATATATATATATATATATATATATATATATATATATATATATATATATATATTTTATATATATATATATATATATATATATATATATATGTGTGTGTGTGTGTGTGTGTGTTGTGTGTGTGTGTGTGTGTGTGTGTGTGTACAAATGTCTATAAATAGACCCTACACTAGCAAAAGAGAATATTAAGATTTTATTTAGATTTTATGGAGTATATATATTAAAAAAGAATATATATATATATATATATATATATATATATATATATATATTTAAAAAAGAAAAAAAATATATATATATATATATATATATATATATATATATATATATATATATATATCCAACTGCAGTTGAGCCTACCCACGGCCATTGCCAGCAGACGCGATATTTGGATCCTCTGCACAAAAGATGTCAATATCCGGAGCATCCAGGACACCAGGCAGGCCCTCTCCTTCTGGATGGAACATCCCATGCTCCCAGAGCGCGCCATCATATCCGTGATCCATGGCAGCTGTGATATTACTGAGCGAAAACAACTCTGCAATGATCTACTTGATATCCACCTAAACGACATCAATTCTTCGTGGCTTTGCATTGGGGACTTCAATGCGCTGACCCGCAGAGAAGAGAAAATCGGGGGTCACCCCCTCCTATTTTGGCCATGCAAGACTTCAACAACTTCATCTTCAACGCTCATCTAGCATCGCTCCAGTTCACCGGCAATACTTTCACCTGGTGCAACATGTACGACGGTGACCGTCGTCAATATTCTCGTCTAGACAGAGCCCTCACGAACGACCACTAGCACGGCATGGGGATCACAACCAACACGTCTCATCTCAACTCCTCTGAATCCGACCACGCCCCTCTGTTGGTGGAAATTAAAATCAATACTAATCCATCCAAAAAGAACTTTCAATTCCTCGACTTCTGGACAGAGCACCCCCAATTTTTGGTCATTGTAGCAAAAGCATGGAATAGCGAGGATTCACCCAATCCCCTCTTCCGAGTGAGCAACAAGCTCAAGGCAACGAGGAAAGCCCTGTCCAATTGGAGCAAACTAGCATACAGGGACATTTTTTAAGCCGTTCGGATCGTCGAGGACGACGTCACCCGAGCCGAAGTCAGGTTCGCATCGGATCGTTCATCGGCGGCCAGGTCTGCCCTGAATCTCACCAAGGCCATGCTTAAATTCAGACTCAAAGTAGAAACAGATTTCTGGAAGCAGAAAGCGAGATTGAAATGGGACAGCGGAGGGGATAAAAACTTAAAATATTTCCATACCTGCGTCAACGGCCGTAGACAGAAGCTATCGATTCACCATACCATTGACGATAATAGGAACATCATTACTGAACAGAAGAGTATCCAAAGGGCCGCCACGGATTTTTATTCCAAACTATTCTCCAAAAAGACGGTCCACAAAGACAACGCCTTCCTGGATCATATCCCCATTATCATTAATAACACCGACAATGCCCAGTTGTAACGCTACCCCACAGCCCAGGAAGTAAAAGATGCGGTATGGGCACTGAACGAGCACAGTGCACCTGGCCCGGACGACTTTTCGGGGGGATTCTTTCGCACGTGCTAGGACATTATCGAGCAGGATATCACCGAAGCAGCTATCGCTTTATTCGAAGGAGCCACATACCCCAAAGCCATTTCTAGCGCCAAGCTGATCCTTATCCCGAAAAAAGAAAACTCAAAATTGTTTTGCAACTTTCGTCCCATAAGTCTATGCACTTTCACCAACAAGATCGTCTCCAAAATCATCGCCACCAGAATGGCAGAGATCCACCCCAAAATCATCTTCGAGGAGCAAAGCGGGTTTGTGCGAGGGAGGAACATCCAGGACAATATTATGCTGGCCCAAGAGTTAATAACCTGCATGAAGTTTCCAGTAAGAGGGGGCAACATCGCTGTCAAAATTGACATGGAGAAAGCTTACGACAAACTGGACTGGCAATTTAGGATCTGGGACTTCAGGGATTTTGGTTTCTCCGAATCTTGGACCAATACCGTGTGGAGATCCATCAGCAACTCGGGGTTCTCCACGATCTTCAATAGTCAAGCCGAGGGATTTTTCAAATCCACTAGAGGGGTTAGACAAGACGACCCTCTATCATCCACTGTCTTCATCATCGCGACAGATGCACTGAGCAGGAACCTTAACAACATGACAAGCACTCCAAATTTCCAGCACTATCACACATCCAGCGGATGTCCTATCCTTACCCATCTGGCCTTTGTCGACGATTTACTCATTTTTTTGTCCGGGAATGAAGGAGCGGTGGCGGTAGTCCACAACACCCTGCAGAGGTACTCAACATGCTCCGGCCAGAAGATCAACCCTTCCAAGGGCGTCATATATGCCCACCACAACATCAGAATAGAGCACGCAATCAGGCTCTCCAACTTAACCTCCTTCTTTGTTGATCATCCTCCGTTCAACTATCTCGGGTGCCTACTGGTGTACGGTAAACCCAACGTTGCTGTCTTCGAGAAATTGATCACAAGGATCAGGAATAAACTTGGTGGGTGGTATAATGCCACTCTATCCCCAGGCGGCAAGATGATTCTCATCAATCATGTGCTCTCCTCCATCCCCATACACACCCTGGCCGCATGTTCTCCACCTTTGTAGGTTCTTTCATCGATCGAGTAGATCTTTTATAATTTCTTCTGGGGACATTGCAACGGCCAAGACAAGCATCACTGGACTAGCTGGGACTCCATGGCTCACCCTATTGAGGAAGGGGGTCAGGGATTCACCAAGCTCACTCACATCGTTAAAGCGTTCTTGTTGAAATTATGGTAGAATCTTCGCACGAGCAAGAATTTATGGACCAGTTTTATGAAGACCAGGTATTTCAAGCACATCCATCTATCGGTGGCCATATCCAACAGCATATCCTCTGCGACTTGGTGTCGCATCCTTAGTGGGCGAGACCTTGCCGAGCCTACGATGCGACTCCAATTGGGCGCCGGCGAGTCGGCTCCATTCCTGGAGATATGGACTGGGGATAGCTTGATCCCGAATCTCACGGAGACCGTGAGAAACAGCAGGATCAGAGACTTGTGGAATCCCATTACTGAAGACTGGAACTGGGACAGGATCCATGAATGGGCCGGTTTCGATACGGCAGAGAGCTTTCGATCGAGCGGATTAAGAATCGGTAGCGATGCCGATGCACTGAAGTAGACGCTCGAAGCCTCGGGGGCATTTTCGGCGAGGTCGGCGAGAATCGTTGTCCAAGGTGTGGGGCGCCCGCAGCATTTCACTAAGCACTATTGGCACACCTGTATCCCCAAGAAGTGGTACTTCCTCATGTGGAGAGTTACTAGAAAGAAACTGCCTACCGATGATATCCTCAACACCCTTGGGATTAGCTTAGCATCAGCCTACAATTGCTGTTCTGACTGTCAAATGGAGACCATCGACCACATCTTCTATCTAGGGAGCCTGTCGGACAGTATCTGGAGGACCTTAACCAGCTCTTCAGTATAGAGCCAGGGGGCGGTCGCTTCCACGATCTTGCGATCTCATGGGGAATAGCATCCTACGGCCATCAGATCGTCGCAGCGGCTGCTATCTGGGCGATTTAGAAAAATTATAATAAGGCAAGATACGAAGGTCACCAGTACTCAGCCGACCAGCTCACTCGGGAAGTCTTCCGCCAATGCCGTAAGCGGAGCGCACTGTGCTCCCACAGTTCGAGAGCATTCTGGAATACGCTCCATCCCTAACCCGGGGCAGTCAAGTTGTCTCCCCCTTTCTTTTCTTTTGGTGGAATACTTGTATAGGCGTCTTTTTGCCTTGTATACGTTTCATGCTTCGGCATTTTGAGCCTTGATAAATAGAAAGGGGGGGTTTTTAAATAAATAAATAAATATATATATATATATATATATATATATATATATATATATATATATATATATATATATATATATATATATACAAAGACGGGGTTAGAAAAAAGGAAATTGATATTGTTCCCTTGCGGGAATAGTATCAAATCCAACTCGACCCCCTAGCAGTAATTATTTATATCACGATAGAGAGAGGGGGGGGAGAGATCGATCATTGAAAGCCCCAAACCCTAACCTAATCTCGCCAACCCATCCCCCAACACTGGGCGACACCTCCTGACCGCCTGCACTGTCGTGACAATACCGGAGCTCCACCACATCCACCTTGGATCGACGAAAACCTAAGGCCGCTCTGTTTTAACCCCCTTCGAGGTACTCCATTTCTCCTTCAGTTTTCTTCATGCATGTCCAATCGAATTTGATTCTAATTAATTCTGTGGAAAGCCTAGATGACTATCTTCGAGCCCCTTCAATTTATTTTAATAGTAATGCATTAGATTTTCTAGAAATCCCTCTTGAATTTCATGAAAAACTATAGAACACATGTTCTGTAGTAACAGTTAAAATCCCATATTGGAAGGCAAATAACTGTCATTCCAAATTGACTTTTCGAAATATAACTAAAAAGGGTTAAAGACAATATATAGGAGATCAGAACCTATCTGTAGTTTCAAATTTTATTAACTGTGCATAGATAAATCTGCTTTTAAAGATCGAGAAAAAACCACTAAAATATTTTTAAAAATTAGAAAAAATACCCGATACGGGGTCCGTCTCGATAAACCGGGCAACATGGTCGCGAATGGAAAGCATCAAAAGGTGCGTATCGACCTCATGGACGTGTGGGCTTCGACAGAACTCCAATTGGTTGCGTATGCGTGACGAATTCGATACGTATCAGTCAAAAATTGCTGTATCGGCCTCTTTGCAAACTAGCCAATTACTTTGTACGTGTTCGTCACCTTTAGACGAAACTTATACAATTGGAACCGTGTTATTTTTTTGGTCCTGTGAGCCAAGTTTGGTCTGATTCTAAGATGGTCGACCAGAACGCTATTTTGGCAGGCCCAAGACCTAATCCAACGGGCAAATTTATGTACGGCCCACCAAAATCCAATTTTAGACATACCGTTGGACTCATATCGTCAAACCAGATCCATAGACATATAGTGTCACGACCCGCACCCACTTTTCGGATACGAGACGTGTCCAAGCCAGCCTACGCCACAGAGTCGGCAGTAGAACGCTGTCACGGCCAAGATGCTCAAAATCACCAAAATGTAACATATATGCTCATTCACATTATTAAACCAATTTTGCAAATTACAAGGTTTCATAACTTCACATTTGCTAGAAATACAATGTCTCACAAAATTGAAAAGACAGCTAATTCAACTATCTAGGTTGACCTCAGGATACCCATGCCTTCCCAGTGCTAAGAGTGATCGCGGCTAAACCTGAAATTTTTTGGTTTCCAGTCAGGAATGGAACGAGTACAATCTCACAACAAATTCAATAAATGACAAAATATATAAATCGTTAAATAATAAGAAAATATACGACAAAAGGATAAACATAGAATCATGAAAAAAACTGAGCATGGTGAACAAGGCAAGTGAATACTGAAAACAGAGTAGACCTGTAGCTAGCAAGGAATACTGTAGAACCAGAAACTGTATCTATCTAGTGAGTTGAAATACTACTTCGACATGTAAACGGCTAAGGGTAAATCCGGCAACCCGTACATGAAATATACGACTGCTATTAGGCACGAATAAGATCCAGCACGCCGCACGTGAAGTGTGCGACTGCTATTAGGCACGAATAATTTGGGTTTATTTATATGTCTAGAGTATTTCTCTGCCTGACCAGTACTCATGGATCCAAACAGGTCACGAACACGATAATAGATTGGTCACGAACAACATGTAAAGAATCCATAACTACTATCTCATGTAACATCGTGTTAAGAACCAATGGAATATCAATGTAAAACACTATTAGGTACATGATTCGTAGAGTAATCAGATATAAAAACTATCAGAGATGTACTCGCCTGAGGTCCTGTGCTGGTGAAACCGATAATACTATACCACTCAATGAGCCACAACAGTCAACACATGCAGAAGTCTCCGGATACTGAAATAAATATTACCAATATTTTTAGAATAGTCAAATTAGCTAGAATTGCCTATCCTTAAGTCCAATTCGGGACACAGGGGCAAAACGGCAATTTCGGTCAAAACGGTGTCCGCCGTTGGACCCACTTTGCACCAAAAAGTGTGCCAAAGTCTATGGTCTCTAAAGTCATCAAACAATATGTCTATAGATCCAGCTTTCCGATACAAACCTAACCGTATGTCCAAAGTTGGATTTCGGCGGGCCGTGCACAAAATTACCTGTTGAATCAGATCGTAGGGCCCACAAAATGGCGATCCAATCAACTGTCTCAGAATCGGACCAAACTGGGCATACAGGACCAGAAAAGTGATACGGTCCTGTTGGCGTAAGTTTCGTCTCGATCTGACGAACGTGCACAAAGTAATTAGAAAATTTGCATAGAGGTCGATACGGTGAATTTCGACGGATACGTATCAAATTCATTGCGCACACGCAACCAATTTGAATTTTGTCAAAGCCCACACGTCCACGAAGCCATTACTCACCTTTTGATGCTTTCAGTTGGCGACCACGTCGCCCGGATTGTCGGGACGCACGTCGTATCGGAAGTTTTTCTAGTTTTTAAAACAGCTTTTTTCCAATATTGGGAAACTAATTTCTCGACGCACAGTTATCAAAATTGATTTCTGTAAAAAGGGTTCTCTAGCCGTATATATTGTCTAGGACTGCCTTCAAATATATTTTTGAAATCATGCATGGTTTGGATGATAATTAAGTGCAAAGTAGGTTAGTTCGACTGTTGTCAGTCATATTTTTGGGACAAGTTTTCATCGAACTTGGGTTTAATTTTTCGGGCAATATAGATTACCTAAAATCAGACTAATTAATCCGAATCGAAGGTGTATATATCGGGATCATACCTGAAGAAATAGCTCAGAAAATTATTGAGCAACGAGGTTGGACTTCGATCACGAAGTTGGGATCGCAACTGTCGCTGTTGTTGTTCTGTTACTTCCCATGGGCGTGGTTTAGTCGCTGTTGCTCGCCGGCCGGCCACCGTTAGGCGGTCGGGGGTCGAGGATTCGGCTAGGGTTTCGCTCTCGAGCATATATATATATACATGCATACGCGAGTTCTTCTCTCCTCGGGTTCGGCTTTGCTGGAAACGATCGGGGTGGGCTTGGGCCTGGTCGGGCTGGGATTTGGGATTGTGATGCTGCTGTTGTTCTTTGTTTTCCCTTGTATTCTTTGTTTTTCTCTATTATTATATATATATATATATATATATATATATATATATATATATATATATATTCAGATATATATACTTATATAGTAAACTCCATATAAATCTAAATAATCCTTAATATTATCTATTTCTAGTGTAGGGCCTATATATATATATATATATATATATATATATATATAACATTTATTTGACAAAAAATAATATAACCAATAATAATAATATTATATAATAATAACCTCAATAAAATAATAATAATAATAACAAAATTCAATAAACCAATAATGGTGTATATACCATTATGCACAGTCTAATTATCCCAAAATGTGCAAGAAACTATTTTATACAAATATTATTGAATATCAACTAATAAATGATATTTATAATATTTAATTAAGAATACTTAGAAAATATTTATTAGATTATTAAAACAGAATACGACACCATCATACCAAAATACATCAACACGAATGTCATTGGACGTTTCGCATGACTACTTGGGCTTGGGCTTGTTTTGGGTCCTCTCTGGACTAGTTCGGTACAACCTGGTTTCCTAAAACTCAATAATATAATTATTAGATAAATAAATCTTCGGTAAGGGTAGTCACAACTTGGCCTGGTTTTCCTAGTTAGGACACACTTATGGCTGGGTCTTCCATGGTATGGCTAATACACTAGTCAAGGCACACGACCATGCTATCTGTGCCATATTTTCTAGTCGTCTTGTACTTCAAACCTCCACCATGGCTAAAGTCATCCGCCGTAGTAATTAAGTAAATAATTATTTATAACAATCTAAAAATCACCATTCAATTGAAATAAATAATAATAAAAATATTTCAAAATTTTCGAAAAGGGGAGCTACAAATCTACCCACCTTAAAAATAATTTCGTCCTTGAAATTCTAATTCATAGCTATTCCTAAAAAGGAAGTCTACCTTAACCTTAATCTCCTTAAATTTTAATTCCTCAAAAATAGTTTATATTCTTCTCCTAGCCATTTGTAACTGCATAACCTCTAGGACTTCTACCCACCTTTGATCACACTACTCCTCAAAACTAAAATTTTATAATCTTCTAATTAGTTGTTAACAATTCTACCAACAGATATCTACTGCGTATGGCATCTATAATCCTTTTCTATCTATCAAGCAACCTAAAAGTTTAACGAGCAATAAATTTACACAAGTAGCTAAGAAATATTGATGAATTCTAATAAGCATGACCATTCGTCGCTCTGAAATAGGAAAGACGGGAAGATAAGGAAGAATAATCGAGAGCAAATATGAAGTTTTAGAGCGGTAGAAAGTTCCCAATGATGCAGATAAAGAGAAAGTTTACGAACCATTGACCTATTTGCCAGATTGGGCCAGTGTAGTCTAGTCACTTGCTAAATCGAAGAACTCTTCGTTTCTTAGAGGGGCTTGCAATCCGTGCAACACAGAAGTTTCGTTCTCAAAATTCTAAACAAGGTCCCATAATAAAACAGAATTCGAGAAATCAAGATTATGATTTTTTTCATGGTTATTTAAACACACGAACAAGGGATATAAATGCAACACAAGATTATATCACGCCTTCCTGGTAGATGGAATAAGAGTTACGAATGACTTCACATTCTAAGAGGTGGAGACTACATAATAGGTATAGGGACCTATTTCAATTGGTTCGGTTTTATAGTCTAAATATGATGGTATGCATGGATGGATTTTACTGGACTTAATGGGTTCCCTGATTGGACTTCAATCGTTGGTCAGATGAACCTTGGACCTCAATATATATTAACTGGACTAGATTCCAATGATAAAACTATTTCTAATAGGTTAGGGTATTCTAGAATAGGTTTCCATCCAAGTAGTTGAGCTAGTTGCCAGTCAGGTTGGTTAGCTAGGTCCCTAAAGCCCAAAAATGTGCCTTCAGTGACTTTTGTGTTTAAGTAGCACATGAGGCCTCAATGGCACACTAGTGGCTTGTGCGTAGTGGGCTTTGAGATTACAACCATATATTGGGTCGAATGAATTGAGTCAAGGTTGAGGCTCTAGTGGAAGTCGGGAAGTATACCGGTATTATGGTAAGGGTTATGGCTAGTCCTTTTGACCCGAAAGTCGTACCACAAAAAAAGAGTACAAGAGGACGGGTTTGAGTGGGACATGATATACCTAGATAAAGGTGGACTCGTCTAGATCTTGCATATGAAATCTGTTGGAAGGTAACAGCTGGTCTCATGCTTCGAATATTAATGGCACGGCCGGGGACACAAAATGATCTAAATGGAAGGTGGGAGTCCATGGGGCACTAATTATCATCCTAATGGAAATTATTCTAATCAATCGATAATCCTCGTATATCCTAAAATTTTAGAAGGCTTACAGTCGACTCACCTTAGAAGCTAGGACATGGTTTTAGGAATAATAAAATTAGAAAAATTCCAAAGTCCGGATATTGCTCCTCGACTCTTGTTAATAAAGAATAAGGAACGGCATAACGAAATACGGTAGATATAAGTCAAGTCAAGGATCGTTCCTTAATAAATGGAAAACGAGTATGTATAATGACACATGGTCGATAAAATAGAATGATCTACTCGTCCCTAGTATACAAGATTTATCGACGGGGTAACCAACTCTAAGGCACATCATATGAAAAGATTTCTAACAACTGTGTCATAAATTTCTATTTGTGTCAACCTGCCAGACTATTGTCACAAGGGTTCTAGTGGTATGTGTAACTCCACTTTCCTAATTTTTGAGAATTTTATAAGTTTTCAAATAATAGATTTTGTTCAAATCAGTAAATCGAATAATCATTCTCATTACTAGAGTTGGAGGAAATTTTCTAGTTTGTTGCAACCAATTAAAGTGGTTTCCATTTTGAATCTCCTAACGACTTTTATAATTGATTTCTGATCAATTATGCAAATAGTGAAAAGGGGGAGGGGTCATTCGCAGTTTTACCATTAAGTAGAGGGGCATTTTGGCAGAAGGCTCATTGTTTTTATATAACAGCAGAGAAAGAGAGCTGTAATTTTTTTATTCCCAATTCATCTACTCTCGATTTTTCTAAGACTTTTCCCAATTTCCTCAATCTAAGCTGTAAACCTAACCCTAATTATTTTGTGCCACCTGGCGATGGCGATGGTGGTGACTCTGGCGAGGTCATCCCCTTAACACCGAGCTTCTAGCGACGGTGTGACCTATTCAAAACGATCAGAGGAGAAGTGACTACATCTGGTCATCTCTCCGGCTGTGCACATCCGTTCTCGGCGATCGAACGTTCTCTTCCGGCGACGACGAGTGGCGGTCAGGCGTGGTTCTTCTCCCTCCGGTGACCGACCAAACCTAGTAAGTATCAATTATTGTTGAGCACTGATTTTCGCATGGGATTGATCGATTTACTCGTCGATCCTCGACTGATTGTTCCTTTGTGGTGTTTCTGTAGTCATTGTTCAGTGGTGTCTGATTGGAAGAGCTGAGTTCGCTGTTCCGATCTAGACAACTATGACAAGATGGATCAGAAGAGGGGATTAGTTAATTAGTTGTTGTAGCTAAGGATTGGTGATCGAATCTAATTTTAAGTATCAAACCTTCGTGTTCTTGATTTCTTGCTATTCTTTGGAAGGAAATCCATATTCATCGATGCGTGGGTTCTTTTCTTTTCTGCGTATTGTACATGTTCGATGAAATGCTATGCTGGGACCTCGATTCGTATTAGGACATGGAATGAGCTGTATCTGGTTAATCGGATCATGTCGGATACGATCTGTAGCTGAGCCGCTGACCAATACTTCTCATCTCAGGTATTGTTCTAACTATTTTTGTGTTAATTTTAAGTGTATCTTATGAATTTGATTTAGAGTAGAATTTGGCCAGGATCGGCCATGTTGTGGTGTGGTTTGTGTCGGCTATAGTCGTGTTCGTATTCAGGAAGGTGGGTTGTGTCCAAGAGCAGTGTTCGAACCCTGTGTCGTGTTCGTGTGGGCGTATCATTTGGCTCATGTTCGGCCAGTGGTTGTGTCTTGCTGCACTCATTTTCAACTTGGCGTGTGTGTTTTCAAAGATGGGTCACGTGTAGAGGATTTTTGAGTTAAAGTGTAGATTACTTATAGCCTATTGATTAAGATTTCTATTTTGTTTTTCTACTTTGGATTTTATATATTCTTTCATTTAATTGTATAATTTGTGGTTTTGAGTTCTGGTTTTGACTTTGGGGTGTGGAATATGGGTTGGACAAGAAGGTTTAGCAGGATTTGATTTGGACCTCACTGTTCTTCATGCTGCTAGGTTAGCAACTATTGATTCTTGTCTTAATGTTTACTGAAGAATGGGGACTAGAGTTTGGAAGTGGCAACTGGGAAAAAAATCAAACTAATGAGGCTAACAAGAAGTGTCCTTTAGGTCTTAGCTCTGTTCGCATTGGATAACATAGGAATAATATATAAATTTTCCTGTGTTGTGTATATTAGTTTTGGAATTGTATAATTCTGGGTGGTTGGTTGTATCCGATGGAGTACACTGATAATTGAATTCAAAGTCTTGTTTGTGGCCTTCTATATTATGAATGGCATTGAGAATGATTAGCAACGCTGCTGAGACAGGAAGGGCTATAGAATTGAGTTGTGTTGAGTTGCTGTTAGTATGTTTCAGGCCAAGCCTATTTTTGAGTTAAATAAACCTGCTGATTCCAATCCTAGGTTGACTGAAATTTGGGCTGGGCCAGTTGACATTTAACCTGGACATATTTTTTTGGTATGGGCTGCTGAGTTCGATTGTAGATTATGGGATTGGCACTGGCAAGTAGTGGCAGGGATTGAGTTTTGCTTAAGTTTTCCATTTCAATTTTATATATTATGTAAAGCTTTTTGTAATATTCTAAATGAGGTTGGGCTCTGATTTACCCTTTCTAAATTTCGAGTTTAAGTTGAATGCTGAAATAATCAGTAGTTAGATACACAGACTTGGTAAATCAACTAGTTGAATAATTAGCTAAATTTTGTTAATAATAATGATTTATTACCTTGTTAAATATTATATGTAAATATAGTTAGACTAGGATGGTGATTAAGAAATTTTGGGTAAGAAGATATTGTTTAAACCTTAACCAACTTGTAATCTATTAAAGCAGGTGGACATACAGCTTTACCACCCATTCTTGATCACCCTGAGCAAGGCAAGTATACTCCTCGGATTTGTCCATTTTTTTATGTCTTTTATATTCATTCTTGTATCTTCTGGTTGACATGATTTATCACGAGATTGTCTTGTATTATGTTTCCTTGAGTTTACTTGTGTCTGGGATGGAAAATACTACAGATGTGTGATCAAACACGAGTTACTATTTATATGAATAGCTTAGGTCCCGCATCGTGCATGTGGGACCGAAGTCGTACCATTTTATGTTCCCTGAATCTACCCAAGCCGATCACACACTCTGGATGTATTTCGATATATTGCACACTTCATGATTCATGTTGTATTTCATGTTCAGGACTCATTTCATGTTCCCTGTATTTACTTTCAGTATTCATGTTCAGGTTTCATGTCTTGTTCTCATTTCTCGGACTTTATATATATTTCATGTATTCATTTTCATACCATGATGTTCATGTTCATTTCCTTGGATATACTTAGCTCTGCTCCTGACTAGGATATGTTACAGGTATACTTGCAGGACATTATTCTATATTATGGGCCAGAGCCCGGGATCTTAGCTGAGCAGGACAGAGTCATGACTTAGCTTGAGGTTTCAGGTTTAGATTGTTTTAGCTATTCCTCTAGATATTGTATGCTCTTAGAATTCATATTGTATTTCTTTGTTGTTGTCTCTAGTACTTTTATGATATTATGATCGGTGGATTATGGTGATCTTCTGAGAACATTTTTAGATGCTGTGATTATACACATTTATGTTTATCTGGTTAGATTTTCCTAGCTTGGTACAGCTTACTTTGTCGTGTCTAACGACGGAGGCTGGGCTTGTCCGACTCGTATCCGATTATTCGGGGGCGGATCGTGACATGTTTCTAGTAGTGGTCCATGTATGTCTATCCTAATGGTACCTAGGTATTAGCGTACTATTGGTGGACTTGATTAAACTAGAAAAACTTGAATCACAGCATAGAAAATCGGGTACATCAGGTATATTGAGATTCTATAAACACTTGTTGTTCTTAGGACTAGGTTATTTTAACAGTTTTTTATTTTTCAGATAGTTCAAAGCATGCGACCTCGGAACTATTGATCTGTAACACCCACTTTTCTAAAAAGAGGGTAATTTTGAACTTTTGTAAAAGTTTATTATTTAATAATAGGATTTATGATTTATGGAAATTTTTAATTAATTTAATACTATTTAAAATTGGTGAATTATAATTTTGATGTGTTAGCTAGTGAACTCTAGAACTGTTGAGCCTAGAGACTAACCATGACCATGGGGACCTAACCATGTGATTAGAATGACTATTTACAACTTTTTAGGCTAAGGATATTTTGGTCATTTTATGACTTTTGAATTATTTAGGATTTTGATTAATTGGTGAATTTTAGATTATTTTAATAATATTTAAATTGATGTATTATGATTTTGGTCATTTTTCATATTTTAATATTTTGGGAAAATTTTATATTTTTAATATTATTTTATTGGATTTGTTTAGTCCGGTTTGAGTTTCGTCTCCTTCCGACTTGTATTGTGACCCAGGTAGCTTAAACTCTAGATGGGATCCAATATTAAGTTAAGCATGGCTCACAAAATCCAACATTTAAGTTAGTTAATTGAACTAATTTTTATCATGTTAGAATGGTTAAGTTAGAGACTCAAAACTAGATCATTTTGACCCCAAACTTGAACCTAGTCTAGACTTAACCATATGAGACTAGAGAGGGGCAATTAGGACATTTCCCATTAGCCCTAATGGACTCTTTATGGCAGCCACCTTTAGGAGAGAATGATTCATTTCATTCATTACAATCTTGCATCTTTTATTTTCCTTTTGTTCTTCTCTAATTTTAGAGAGCCTTCCCATTGATAGGATCTTCAAATCAAATCATTCCTTCACCAAACCTTCCCTCAATCATTCCCATTCTCCAAAGGAAGGGTGCTACCAAGGATCGGAAGAGGAGTGCAAGGAGGAGTGTCCACTTGAGGGATCTTCGTATCGGAGCCGTGTCCTAAAGGATTTTATTGGGATTCCACTCCCAATAGGTAAAACCCATCCTCTAAATCGATTTTCTTTACATATAAATTAGTTTTGAATCCGTAGGATCCATCCTCATGCATGTGTCCCATTTAGATTCAAATTTGAGGCCATTTGGAGCTCTCTTGAGAATTTTAGATATGTGTCTTGTGTCCTACTTGATAGATCCCAAATTAGGACACCCCATGTGTATGTATGTATGATAATAGTTTAAATAGATATTTAAATTCAGTTTTAGAATGGTTAGAGAGTGGATTGATCTTAGTTAGGATGGTTAGAATGAGTTTCATTTGGATACATATGTTTGTATCCAAGTATCTTGGCCTATATGTGTTCTTTTGTCCAAAATAACTCAAATTCGTCATAATATTCATCCACGTTTTTATTAACCAAAGCAACTTAAAAATGTCATAACTTTTAGTTTAGAACTCCGATTTGTCTCCCGTTTTTTTTAAAAGAACCATATCGAAGTTAGCTTTCCAAATATATATTTTATTAAGCCAAATTCTTTATCTAACTTTTTGTAAAATTATTTGAGTGTCAGCTGTACGAAAGACGATCGTGTTTCAGTATTTTTGCGATTTCGGGAGCTTTCGAACACGAAAATGCGATCCGTTTAAAGTTTCGGAAAGCTAACACGAAGGGATACAACATACTTTAATTCTAGAATTTAGGAGAGGCCCAATTGGTACAGTATTGGTTTTAAGTAGAAGAGTGACTATACGATATATGCATTTTGTGTAACCTATGAGCCTATGTAGTATGGATATTAAATGAATATAGAGTATGTAATACATGATATATTAGATGAATGAAATGATATATATATATATGATATATATCCTCTTTACATTAATGTATATATATGGTTGAATGCAAGCATGTAGAATACAATTAATATAATGTATGTAAGCAATGCATAAATGCATGAATGAAAGAATGATATACAATGTATGCATGAAAGTATATAATGAATGCTAGATATGAATGCAAGGTATACATGTAATGATAGATACGAATGCATAATATATAAATAATATAATATAATATATAATGATAGCATGTACGGTAATATAGAATATATGATGCAAGTATGTATATGTCCACTATTTTCCCTTTTCCTTACATTTTCCTTCCCTTTCCTTTCCATTTCAGTTTTTCCCCCTTTTTCCATCTTCTATTTTTACATGTTGTATACAATGTATATAATGTATAGATGCATGTAAGTACGTAATATGCATGAATGACATGTATATAATAAAAATAAGTATATGTATGCAACTTAATGATATGTGAATGGATATAATGCCTGAACTGAAATATGCATGCATATGGGATATGAATGAATGTATAAATGCATGAATGAATGTCATATATGAATGAATGAATCAATCAAAGGTATAAGTAAAATATAATGCATTGTAATGAATGTTAACATATATAATGTATAAAAGTATGTATGTAAATGTGCATGAATGTATATATCTATGTAACTATATAAATATGCATGATGTAACATATGCCTATATATATATATATATATATATATATATATATATATATATGTAATGTGGATATGCATGTATGTATGAAGGTATGTATTTATATATATTATCTATTTTATATTATGCATTATTATGGTTCACATTGTCTTTTGATTGTGTGAGTGCTAGCCTAGGCTTGGTTAGGCCTAGTGAGACTTGTTAGACTTGTTTGGGCTAGGACTTGACCTAGTTGACCTAATTTGATTAGTGTGGTCGACTAGAGTTGACCAAGTGTTGACTTTAGTCTAGTTTGACCTAGACAGCATGCAGATGCATTGTACATTTTATTTATCATCTCTCGTATACATCTTGACCTGTGTTGCTCTAAATAGGACTCTGTGGCTTCAGTTTGGACCTCTATACCTATTAGCTATTCAGGTTATCAGGCGAGTACATTCTCTGATCATTTTATATCTTGTTTAGGATTATATTTCCTGCTTTAGATTATCTTACTTGATGCTGACACATTGGTAACACGGATTAGTACTATATGGATACCTTCATGAGATATTATCCCTCTCGGGAGCATCAGATACTCTTGTCTCGTGTGTTTCACTTACATCACGTATCTCATGCTTCTATTATCATGAATCTTCGGGAATCAGCTAGTGACTCATGTACTCTCATGATCACCGAACCTTCACGAATCAATTCATGAATCACCCTTTATGGGCAATGTAGTATAATCATGAATCTTAACGTAACTTGACTGGATCCTTGTGTATTGATTGGGGATAAGGGAGTATAAATGAACATGTGGATAATTCCAAGTAGTGTAATCATGAATCAATTCCGTAGTGTAATCATGAATCAGTCCCTAGCCATTCACATGTTTATCCTGTACTCTGAATCACTAGCACTGTCTCTCTTTATATATCATAGATATTTACTTATAGCCTCTCTTTTACATTATGCTATTCTTCAGTTTCCTATATTTTATTCTCTAGCATGATTATATTTCCTTTCCTGCTATAACTTGTTGAGATGTATTGTGCTCGCTTCTGTCCTGACTGGACCTGTTGAAAATATTACAGAGGATGAGGATGAGGCGTGCTGTCCCACTAATTATGGGCCTACCCTAGATGACAGTACAGACTTGGACCAGCAGCAAGATCCTTTAGCTGTGGACGACACTCCACTAGACTAGGATATTTTCCTTATGTTTTTATTCTGGATGATTGTATTATGATATTTGGATTATGTAGATTTGTTATATCTTTTAGACACTTAGACTCTCTGGTTGTACTTATGTGGATTCCTTTTCGTTTCAGCAATATCTATCTATCTTCTATTTTATCATTCTGCCTTAGATGTGATTGAGACTGTATCTGCTATGTCACCTCCATTCGGAGAGTATATACTGTACAGGTACCTTTATATTGTTAGATGTCGACCTAGGACAGCGTTCTACCATCGATACTGCGGCGTAGGCTGGACGTACCCATGTCTCATGCCCTTACTCTAGGGTGCGGGTCGTGACAGATCCACCTACACTTGAGGGTTTCAAGCCTCTACTACTTTCTATCGCCCTACTATCCCCTTGGGTAGTACGTAGTTGATGGAGATGTTTCAAGAGCTCATTAGCACCAAGAGGGAGCAGGCTATTCTTTTCTAAGCCAGACTTATGGATACACACTCCGAGCCAGGAGGGACTTCTGATTTCTTCAGATCCTTGGACTTTACCGACACCGATCGCATATCTTGTACCGAGAAGCAGATCAAGAACCTGGAGCCGCCATTGATGATCATCCAAGTCTCGGAGGACCCGACTCTTCTAAAGATTGGAGCCACCAGCCAAGAGATCCAAATATAGCACAGACAGTAGAACGAGACGGGAAGCTGAAGCCCAGGATAGATAAGAAGACTTATTATGGGGACAACAACTACTCTGGACCCACAAAATGTCGCAACACTCAGACAGCATTTCTTCAGCCGCGTCATCAGACTCAGATAATGGCCATTTGTGCTTTCTACCGCCGTCTAGGACATCGCTTTGAGAAGTATCGCAAGAGGCTCGAACTCTGTCTATCCTATGGATCTTCTGTCCACCGAATGAAAGATTGCTAGCAAGTTGTGGATCACAAAGGCCGAGGAGCATCAGGATCTTAGCAGCCAGCACGCCAGCAGCCGTATATTCCTGCCAGAGTCCTGCATTCAAGCCCCAACGGGAGATTCAGATTCAGATTCGTCTGACGATCATCTGCAATTTCTGCCACCTCTCAGGACACCACTACGACGAGCGCCGCAAAAGACGAAGACTATGCTTGTACTGCGGATCGCCTACTCACCAAGTCAAGGATTACCTGGAGATCGTTGATCACATAGCCCAAGGACGAGCACGAGGAGCACCAGAACTACAGCAAGGGGACCGGCCTTTCTAGATTCAGCAACCACATGGTGCACTACCGCAGGGATCAGCCTACGCCAGGACAGTTGAAGAAGTTGAAGTGATTCCAGTCCCGGAGGAATACTGAAGTCAGACTAAAGACCGAAGGATTTTTCTTGCACGGTTGGAGGAAACCATGTATCTTGATTCGCAATGCAGTCTTTCCTTAAATTTCTCTTAGCACCTAGATCCTTTCTTGAAACTTCTTGTTTTCTATTTTGAAACTTTAGTTGATATTCGAAACTTATTTCGAGATATTGTTTCCTATTCAGTAAACATGTTTCATATCCACAATTTGATATTCGTTTGAAATCCACTACTCGATACTGTTTGCCTATTCCTCTTTCATGACTTTGATTTTCTATTCGAGAGTTGTTTGTCCACTACTTGTTTTGACCTTGTCTCATATCCGAGGTTTTGCTTGTCTTATGGATACTTATTCCTACTCGTTTATTGATATTCTGTTTGCTAATCGAACTTGTACTATTCGAGATTTATTCCTACTTGAAATATCCTTCTGAAATTTTGTTTGAACCTCCGATTCTATTGATGCTTGTTTGAGATTCTATTTCCTATTCTCGACTTTATTCGGACTTGTTCTCTATTTACGATTTTGTTTACTATTGAGATTCGCTTGTTTCATATTTACGATCCAATACCTTGTTTCCTATTGGAACCTGTTTTTAGTCACTATTTGAAACCTTGCTTCCTCGTTGAGATTTTTTATTCAAGATTTTGTTTCTTACTCACAACTTTGTTGATACTTGATTTTCTATTTTTGATTGTGTACCCTATTGGAGATTTTGTTTTCTATTCGAGTTTTTGCTCAAGATTTCATTGTTATTCGAGATTTTATTAAAACTTGTTTCCGGTACGAGATTTTATTTCTTATTTTAAAATTTTGTCCCCTATCTGATACTTTATTTCTGTTCAACCTTCGAGACTCTGTTATCCCTTCAGAATAACGTCCCATATATGGAATTTTTTTTACCATTCCAGTTTTCATTTGAGATTTCGGTTACCATTTGAACTTTGTTAACTGTTGAAGTTTAAAATCTCCTTGTTGCCCTTTTAGTACTCACTATTCCTTGATTAGATCTGTTGTTGTTTCTTAGTATCTAACAAAATCTCTTGTTTCTAAAAGGCGGATAACATCACCTTTTACCTTGACTTAGACTACTAGAACTCATTTTGAATTCTTGAAATTTTAAATTCCCATGAATAAGGTTGAGAGACTATTCGATGATCTACTGGGGCGTGGCAGTTGCGCGCTGCAATCTTTATCTGGACTATGGATACTAAGGGTTCACTGCATCCAACAGCACATTGGCGAGGCAGGAAGTCTAAGTTGAAGTGATTTCAGACATTCATTGGTTTTCGAGTATTATTGAGACTTTGTCATATTCTTCATATCTTAATCTCTTGGGTTATTTCATCAATGATTGTTGGAAAATGGATAAAGTTGATAGAATATTCGGTGACATATTGTTATTTGAGTCACCGAGCCGAAGTCTACTGCAGTCAGATATATACTGGCGGGATAGGGATTCTAGGCAAAGTGATTTCAAATACCTATATGTTCTCCGGTACCATAGAAACTATATTCCCTTTTTTATATAGTTATTGATATTTCATGAATCTTTGCACGTTCACCCTTATTTGATACTAATGCCTCCTGGATGTTCCATACTCCTTCAATCAACCCTTGCAATTTCCCTTCTTACATATTATTGTTGGACCATTGATTCTCTCAAAAAGTATCAATTGTTGTATCTTGATTCCGTTCCACCAGATCTTCCATTAATCATACTTATATATTTCGATCGTGTTTCGTATAAATTTTCATCTTGATCATGTTTATCTAACCGTGGTTCTCCTATCTTGTTCTAGTCCACTTGTGCTAAACTCTTGATTATTGATCGTGCTTAGTAGATCGTATCTTCATAGTTTTACACTTCTAAGTTGTAGTTAATTTTCATTCCATCTCGTACCTGTCTGATCTTTCTATTATTAACAAATTGTGTTATTTCAATTTTCGGCCTGAAATTATCATACTTGGTCTTAATTGAACCTTGTTTCACTTTGTTCCGACCAACTTTGACCATTATCGATCATGTCATGTTACCGTTTCATTCGTCACAACAAGTCATTCCAAGTTCTATCTTTGGTCACATGAAGATGATCCTGATTTTCTTAGATTTTATAATGTTTTCACTCAGTACCTGTTGATCATACCTACTGATTGAAATTCCGTTTTGACCATGACCAATTTTCCAGCATGTCTCAACTTTGATCAAAATTCTGTTTAAAAAATCATGCCAAATGAGGTTTTTCTTTTCTAGTCATGACTAGACTATGTTCTATAATAGGTTTATTGTAGTGCTCAGTCTTAAAATTTTTATCTTTGAGTGCTATAACTTGTCCACTGTATCCTTTGAATTTCGAGGACGAAATTTTCTAAGGGGGAGAGATTTGTAACTCCACTTTCCCAATTTTTTAGAATTTTATAAGTTTTCAAATAATAGATTTTGTTCAAATCAGTAAATCGAATAATCATTCTCATTACTAGTGTTGGAGGAAAATTTCTAGTTTGTTGCAACCAATTAAAGTGGCTTCCATTTTTGAATCTCCTAACAACTTTTATAACTGATTTCTGATCAATTATGCAAATAGTGAAAGTTGGAGGGGTCATTCGCAGTTTCATAATTAAGTGGAGGGGCTTTTTTACAAAAGGCTCATTGTTTTTATATAACAGCAGAGAGAGAGTTGTAATTTTTTTCATTCCCAATTCATCTCCTCTCGATTTTTCCAAGACTTTTTCCAATTTCCTCAATCTAAGATGTAAACCTAACCCTAATTTTTCTGTGCCACCTGGCGATGGCGATGGTGGTGACTCCGGCGAGGTCATCCCCTCAACACCGAGCTTCCAGCGGTGGCGTGACCTGTTCAAAACGATTAGAGGCGAAGTGACTGGATCTGGTCATCTCTCCGGCTGTGCACATCCGTTCTCGGCGATCGAGTGTTTTCTTCTGGTGACGACGAGTGGCGGTCAGGTATAGTTCTTCTTCCTCCGGTGACCGATCAAACCCGATAAGTATCAATTAATGTTGAGTACTGATTTTGGCATGGGATTGATCGATTTACTCATCGATCCTCGATTGATTGTTCCTTTGTGGTGTTTCTGTAGTCATCGTTCAATGGTGTCTAATTGGAAGAGCTGAGTTCGTCGTTCCGATCTAGACAACTATGACGGGATGGATCAGAAGAGGGGACTGGTTAATTAGTTGGTGTAGCTAAGGATTGGTGATCGAATCTAATTGTGAGTATCAAACCTTTGTGTTCTTGATTTCTTGCTATTCTTTGGAAGGAAATCCATACTTATCGATGCGTGGGTTCTTTTCTTTTTTGCGTATTGTACATGTTCGATGAAATGCTATGTTGGGACCTCGATTCGTATTGGGACGTGGAGTGAGCTGCATCCGGTTAATCGGATCATGTCGGATACGATCTGTAGCTGAGCCGCTGACCAATACTTCTCATCTCAGGTATTGTTCTAACTGTTTCTGTGTTAATTTTAAGTGTATGTTATGAATTTGATTTAGAGTGGTATTTGCCCAGGATCGGTCATGTTGTGGTATGGTTTGTGTCGGCTATAGCCGTGTTCGTATTCAGGAAGATGGGTTGTGTCCAGGAGCAGTGTTCGAACCTTGTGTCGTGTTCGTGTGGACGTATCGTTTGGCTCGTGTCCAGCCAGTGGTTGTGTCCTGCTGCGCTCATTTTCAACTTGGCATGTGTGTTTTCAAAGAAGGGTCACGTGTAGAGGATTTTCGAGTTGAAGTGCATATTACTTATAGCCTATTGATTAAGATTTCTATTTGTTTTTCTACTTTGGATTGTATATATTCTTTCATTCAATTATATAATTTGTGGTTTTGAGTTCTGGTTTTGACTTTGGGGTGTGGAATATGGGTTGGACAAGAAGGTTTAGCAGGATTTGATTTGGGCCTATTTGTTCTTCATGCTGCTAGGTTAGCAACTATTGATTCTTGTCTTAATATTTACTGAAGAATGGGGACTAGAGTTTGGAAGTAGCAACTGGGAAAAAAAATCAAACTAATAAGGCTAACAAGAAGAGTCCTTTAGGTCTTAGCTCTGTTTGCATTGGATAACATAGGAATAATGTATAAATTTTCCTGTGTTGTGTATATTTGTTTTGGAATTGTATAATTCTGGGTGGTTGGTTGTATCCGATGGAGTACACTGATAATTGAATTCAAATTCTTGTTTGTGGCCTTCTATATTATGAATGGCATTGAGATTGATTAGCAATGCTGCTGAGACAGGAAGGGCTATAGGATTGAGTTGTGTTGAGTTGCTGTTAGTATGTTTCAGGCCAAGACTATTTTTGAGTTAAATAAACCTGCTGATTCCAATCCTGGGTTGAATGAAAGTTGGGCTGGGCCAGTTGACATTTAACTTGGACATATTTTGTTGGTATGAGCCGCTGAGTTCGACTGTAGATTATGGGATTGACACTGGCAAGTAGCAGTGACAGGGATTGAGTTTTGCTCAAGTTTTCCATTTCAATTTTATATATTTATATAAAGTTTTCTGTAATATTCTAAATGAGGTTGGGCTCTGATTTACCCTTTCTAAATTCCGAGTTTAAGTTGAATGCTGAAATAATCAGTAGTTAGATAAGCAGACTTGATAAATCAATTAGTTGAATAATTAGCTAAATTTTGTTAATAATAAGGATTTATTACCTTGTTAAATATTATATGTAAATATAGTTAGACTAGGATGGTGATTAAGAAATTTTGGTAAGAAGATATTGTTTAAACCTTAACCAACTTGTAATCTATTAAAGCAAGTGGACATACAGCTTTACCACCCATTCTTGATCACCCTGAGCAAGGCAAGTATACTCCTCGGATTTGTCCATTTTCTCATGTCTTTTATATTCATTCTTGTATCTTCTGGTTGACACGATATATCACGAGATTGTCTTGTAACATGTTTCATTGAGTTTACTTGTGTCTGGGAGGGAAAATACTACAGATGTGTGATCAAACCTAAGTTACTATTCATGTGAATAGCTTAGGCCCCGCATCGTGCACGCTGGATCGAAGCTGTACCATTTCATGTTCCCTGAATCTATGCAAGCCGATCACCCACTCTGGATGTATTTCGATATATTGCACACTTCAGGATTCATGTTGTATTTCATGTTCAGGACTCATTCATGTTCCCTGTATTTACTTTCAGTATTCATGTTCAGGTTTCATGTCTTGTTCTCATTTCTTACTTATATATTTCATGTATTCATTTTTATACCATGATGTTCATGTTCATTTCTTTGGATATACTTAGCTCCGCTCCTGACTAGGATAAGTTGTAGGTATACTTGTAGGACATTGTTCTACATTATGGCCAGAGCCCAGTATCTTAGCTGAGCAGGATGGAGTCATGACTTAGCTTGAGGTTTTAGGTTTAGACTGTTTAGCTATTCCTCTAGATATTGTATGCTTAGAATTCACAGTGTATTCTTTTTTTTTGTCTCTAGTACTTTTATGATATTATGATCGGTGGATTATGGTGATCTTCTGGGAACGTTTTTAGATGCTGTGATATGCACATTTATGTTTATCTGGTCAGATTTCCCTAGCTTGGTACAGCTTACTTCGTCGTGTCTAACGACGAAGGCTGGGCGTGTCCGCTCCTGTCCGTTATTCGGAAGCGGGTCGTGATAGTATGGTCTGTAGTAATCATTTATTGCTGTTGATAACTGGTAGATCATATTATGATAGGGTATTTAAGCTATGGCATTGGCAAGCTAGTGACTGTGGTGCTCCAATACTAGTAGGTCTTAATAATAAAATTTACATGACTAAGATAATATTGTTTGAAACCAGTCTCGGGATGGGTGCGTACCATAGTCATGGTTAATGATTGTCCTTACCTTTGTCTAGTCATCTCATGCCTAAACTGTGGGCTTTGGTCGAGGAAAGGTTGGGTTAAGACTTAAGGGTTGCTAGTTAAAGCAAGCTTCAAGCAAATAATTAGAGGAGAACGTGTACTCAAGGCAAGGTTCTAGTCACCTGGCTGGCCGATGGTAGCTACACTTGTGTGTACAACTATCATAGCCATGGGAATACGTTGTATCTATCTACCAATTATGAGCTTTTGTCTTTCCAAATCCGTGAAAGACAAAAACAATAAAGAGTTCAAGAATGATGTCACTGAATACAATTACGTGATTCAAAGGCGAATGTATAATTCAAGAGGAATTGTCAATGCAGTCGCGGATGAGATCCTAGAGACATCTACACCTCAATCCACATAGGTTAATCAGAGGGAGAGCGAACCGAGTGCACTAAGGTTGATCAGACCGTAATACATCGATTATTATTAGACAATATGTTAGTAGGCATCCCCAATCACACATATCACTAATTTACATGACAAAACTAATCCTACCTATGAACAACACATGTTCTAACATGAACATAATATTAATCATAAATAAACTTAGATTTTATTACACCTATAGATTCACAATAAACCCTTCGAACTTCTGAACATAAAAGTGTGGGATTGTGTTAATAAGAATTTGGCATTGGTTATAACAATAGTTGTGGTGTCTAGGCATGTGACTAGTTCTATACAGAATCTATCAAATCAGTGATAAACACAACACACACACACCACACACA